>CABFVX010004331.1:0-25985 GCA_902151425.1 Timema shepardi | reverse complement strand
CACACACACACACACACACACACACACACACACCTTGTATTCAACATAAATGCCTAAAAATGACCAATTAATGGTATAAGGCATGAAAGCATTAACACAAAAATTACACAAAAAAAAAGATGACATGTCATCAAAATCCAGGCCCTGCTCATGATAGTATTTCTCTGATGGTATTTATTTAAATTTAAACTTAGATGATTGGTAGAAAAGTAAATCCAACTAACTGCTACCTGAAACTGAAATTTAAAAGTTAAAATACTTTATTCATTTACCATTGGTTGCAGAAACATCACATCTATTGGGGCTTATGGGATTCAGTCCTTCTTGATAATTATAGAAATGTAACTTTGTGTTAGTTATAAATAAACTTCTAAATCTTTATAGAGAACAATATTGACAAACTAAAATATAAAATACAACTCCAAGAAACTCGTTGATGGCGAATAGTGCTTTTGTTGGTTCGCTCTTGTTGTATGTCACTTGTTTGGAAGTCAGACTTTGTGGCCTTTTTGCTTCGCTTTTGGGGATTCTATCACCTCTCAAGTAAAGTCTGATGGCAAATTGGAGTTGGCTATTTCCCTTTTCACAGAGTTTATTGACAGGGCTATTTCCTTATAGTTGTTTACTTTTTTTTTAGTTTTTTTTAGTTTAAAAAATATAAACATATTTGTTACCGGTAGCATTGAAAGAAAACCTTTTCCAATGGTCATATTAGTTTGTTCAATTATATATTTTAGTGAGATACATTTTTATTTGTGGCAGTTTTTAATTTGTACTAATAAGTTTTTTTTTGTTCCAAACACTAGTTAGTGTTATTTTTTCGCCTAATTATTGTTATCTATGTGTTAGGTTACTGAAAAAGAGATTTGCAACAATAAGTAAAGTTAATTACTTGCTTGTTAGAACACCCATTTTGCTCATTAAAGACCTGGAAAAAAAAATGTTATAATTACAACTAGACAAACAAATTACTCGCCTCGGTGGCGTAGTTGGCTAATGCGCTAGTCGTGTTGAGCTCGACTGCTGAGGACGGGGAGATTGAGGTTCGAATCTTGGTCGGGTGAACTAGGGGTGGGTTTTCCTAAATGGTTTTCCACTCTCCCTCCACGCAAATGCGGGTTCACTTTCTCTAATTCAACCTTCCCAATTCCTAATCCATTAGTGTAATTAGTAATTAAAGCGTATAACCCGAACGGGTTGTAAGACGCGGTGCTAAAAGTAAAAGTAAGTTAGACAAACAAATTATTTACATTATGCAAACACACAGTGATTGTGGATAGCTCTGAGTGGTTGATACTTATACCTGTTATTACATTTAAACTCATTAATGTAACACTTGCAGAATGTGGCTTTGAATATGAGACAAACCAATACAACTCAGTGGCAGGTAAATACAAATATCTCTGGTTCGATTCCAGTGTTTAGGGTGTCAATTTTTCTCTTAATTGAACTAGTTTCATTTTTTTTGTAGTGAATAAGATTTGACTTGACACAGTATCAAAGATCTAGAAACATCTTTTCGATAGAAATGAAATCCTATGAACAATTGTAAAGTCACATTAGGGATTCTAAGACTTAATTTATTTTTCAAGTTTAAAGTTTGGATTCATTTATACATTATGTAAATGTAAATCAATTTTGTTATTAGTGTACTACATACATTTTACTAATACAAGATATGTAATTGAAGGGACCAGGATAAGTATATTTTAAATTACAACAGCAACATAAGCACGAAAAAAGAGTGAGAAAAGTACAGTGATAATTTACATTTAAAATACAGTCACTTTTACTCTCATCTGGTAGAGATTAGAACCTCAACCCCTTCTCTCTTCCATTGCAGTATATTGTGAGATTGACACCTTTGACTGAATTGAAATCAAAGCAGGTTACTACTTTCACTATCCTTGGACATATTTTAGGTCACCAAAGTCACTGATTTGCTGGTATTCATTGCAATAATTTTGAATTGTTTATTAGTACTACTTTTACTGGAATTCTCAGAGGTCATCTTGGATCTAATGATCTTGAGGTTTTTCCTGTAATAATAGCAATGCTTAAGCTAAGATATCATTTTGTGAAATGGGACCTTTTTTGTGGCATTCTACTTGCTCTGGTAGCTTATAAAATTTATCCCTCTCAATTTTCATTCTATCATAAAAGTTTAATTTAAATTATAAAATCACTCTTTTTTAGAGCTGTAAGTTTCTTTTTGTCAGCCTCACAGAGATAAGATTAAATTAGAGTTCACCAGTGTCTCTGTATTATCTTAACTAAGCTTGTAAAATAAAATGACCTTGTTCCTAATAAAGAGGTCACTATAAGGAAATCTAGAAATATAAACTACATGCTATCTGTTGGAACAGTATTAAAACAACCAGCAATATTAGGCTGTGTGTTAACATGCCTTACTTTGCCCTGAGAGACTGGACTTTTATTTAGACCAGCTTTACTAAGGTTGATTCGTCACATTCTGGTTGAATGCTAGTACAGTTTTTTAAAATTCACTCGACTAATTGGTTATTTTAAGAACATCAATTTGTTTTTAAAATCCTGTACTAGCATTAAGGTATGCAAAAAATCCACACCATTAAAAGCTGCACGATGATGTTAAATATAGGAGAAAATTAAGAATAATTTTAGCACAACATCTTTTGTTAAGCTACAATATTGTTGTTTGCAATTATTTTTTGCAATACAGTCATTTTATGTTACTTTTGCCAAATTAAATTACTATTGTTTCATATTATTTTTTGTGCTCACACAATTAAGATTTGATTGAAATTATCATTAATATTAATTATTTGCTTAAGTATAATACAATTTTTTAAATAGTAACACTATATAGAAAATTTGAATTATTTATGGCTGTTAAATTAAAAATACAAAATTTTCCAGATTAAATCAATATACAATATTCTTGCCAGCAAACTAAATTCTCAAGGAAATCACTTCAATGGAAGAGATAAATACATTCCTTTGTAGTGAACATAATACATAGGCAATGCACTGATTGTGCACATAAAATAACAGACTGAATGATTAGATTTTGCATCTTCTGGGTATTTTGTTTGTTTGTTTAGATTTAGATAAAACAGGCATTTTTTTATGTATATAAAACCAATAATGTAAGAAAATAGGAAAAACAAAAAGTAAAATTGGATTATATAAACATACAAGATTGGAGATAAATATATTATAATAGTATTTCACATAGGAATAAGGTTCAAGTTCCGATTAACTGCATTTGATTTTCCCACACACTGGTTTTCTACTCCTCTTCCATGAAAATACTAGTTAAATTTCTCTTTATTACACACATCCTTGTACTCCACAAACCATATACATAACACTTGCTACAGAACACAATTAATGCACAGAACATACACCACAAATGGAATAAATACTATACACTACACCATACAGACTAAACAAACTAAACAAATACTATCCACTATGCCATACATACTTCAACCACACCCCCTGTGGGGTCAGTACCTAAAGCAGTAACACCAAAGTTCCTACCTACCCCCACAGGAAGTGAGTCGCTAATTACAATACAAAAGACACATAATCACCAGGGACCTTTCTTGATCTGTTCTCTACAAGCCCATCCGACCCCCGTCTCACCAGCATAATTATAGTTAAGCCTAAAGGAAATTACTAAGCTTATGCCTGGGTAAAGGCAAGAACTAAGCGAAAATTACTTATATGGCCCAAAGGCTAGTTTTATTACAGTAGATATTAACACAGAAAATAATATACAATTTGGTCTAATATACTTAAAAACAATATTGATTCTCCGACGTGTCTGACAACACAATGTTCCATGCATAGAAATAATACGGAAGTTCTATAATAACAGTAAGCAGTTTCAAAAAAGGAGAATTCTATAATTATAATTGTCGCGACTCAATGCCTACACAAGAAAAATATTCGCAACAACTTGCTAATCACAGTACCCAAAGGTACAAGACATCTGTCAGCTATCGCAATAAATAAATACGAATCTACTATGTTGTACTAGATAGCCAATACTACCTACAAAGAGATAAAGACAACTGTGAACTCACATCATAACTTAACTAGCTTCTAATCTGTCAGTTAACATAATAAACATAGTAACAACGAACTAAATTTATCTGGCCAATAATACAATAAATAAACCCAATTATAATACGACCTACAAGAAAGTAAACAAAGCGACCCTACAGTTAACGTCATCTGACCGCTAACACAATTTAATAATCAGATTCTTAACAACTCCGGACAGACGGCTACGTTTAACCATGTTCAGAACCCTAGCTTGAAAAATACTTGCTCGTGGCCAAAGATCAAATATATAATAATTAAAAGTATTTACACCAAGATTTGAACCCTAGCCTGAAAAATACTTGCTCGTGGCCAAAGATCAAATATATAATAATTAACATTATTTACACCAAGATTTGAACCCTAGCCTGAAAAATACTTGCTCGTGGCCAAATATCAAATATATAATAATTAACATTATTTACACCAAGATTTAAACCCTAGCCTGAAAAATACTTGCTCATGGCCAAAGATCAAATATATAATAATTAACATTATTTACACCAAGATTTGAACCCTAGCCTGAAAAATACTTGCTCGTGGCCAAAGATCAAATTTATAATAACTCACGTTATTTACACCAAGATTTGAACCCTAGCCCGAAAAATACTTGCTTGTGGCCAAAGATCAAATTTATAATAACTCACGTTATGAATATCCTAAGGCCCTACATAGTGCCCAAGTGTTCCCTACTTCTAGATGGCATCAAAGAGTGCCTTACATTTCTAAACATATGCTTATATCTAGTTCTGCCCAGCAGGGGGGAACATGGGCGGAAAGAATGACTTCATAATGCGGTCATAAATAGCAATCACAAAAACTATGTCTTCCACGTTGCCTGCGCACAGCGCCGTTGAGACACACAGTCAAGGGGGTGGGGATGACCACGGGCAGCTGACGCACAGAAAACCGCTTAGACCGGCCACCGGCGCTCTTCAAATGGATAGTTTTAGTCAGGAAAATATTCGACTTAAACTTTGAGTTCCCAAATAGAGTCTATTGCAGTGAGGATGAACAAGGTCGTTCCGTGGCGTGACCGTAGAATTTGTACGAGAGTCCAGCTTGACTGTTGAATGGTGAGTACAAAGACGTTGTTGGTGCTGGGCTAGTCTCTATCCACGGTACATACTGAACAACCACACATGCGCAAACACACTAAGCACCCTCGCCCTGTCACCTCCTCCAGCTCATTCTTGATGTTACTCACACTAGTCAATTTTATGAAAAATTAAATGTTATTCCTCTATATCATATTTTTCCAAATTATTTGGAAAAATCAAAATTGCTTCTGACAACCTGGAAAAAAATTGGGAATTTTATTATAAAATTAGTGGTAACCCTGCTCTTTCACTCACTCACCCACACGATAGCCAATTCACTTACTCGCCCACTCAATCACTCAGCCCAACCAGGCACTCAAAATACTCACAACACTACACCCATGGTGCACGCACGCACGCATGCACACACACACACACACACACACACACCCCACCCACACATAACAGAACCCAAAATTTTATCAGAAATTTTATTCTAATTTTATTTTCAGTGGGTGGTATATACACAGTGATTCGATCCAAAACATATGTATCAACAGAAGAAATGGGTGAACAGTATTGCCTTTTGGGTCCCTACAAGGAACAGTGTGCTCGCATAGAGGTTGAAGAAGCAGAATTTCCACCTGAAAACCCACTTAGTATTGCAGTCAACAAGATGAGACAGCAAGGTTTTAAGGTATAAATTCATTTATATAATTAGTAGAAAATATCACATCAAAATTTATTTCAAACACACTAAAAATAACAAAAGAAACTAATTACAAAGATTTGCACTTATTTGCTATAATTATTTTTACCTGTTTCTAAGAGTTAATATAGTAGTCAATTAATAAACTAATTTTATTTGTTTGAAAAGAGGTTTTAAAAAAATTAACAAGGCTATCTTTATCTTGCACCCGGAGAACCTGGGAAATTAGGGGAATTTCATGTGACTGGAAAAAGTCAAGGGAATTTTAAAAGGTCACTGAAATTCTCAGGTATTTTTGCTATCATTTTGAAATATGAAAAAGAGAATAATACAATGTACACCATTAGTTCATATCATATTTATGGTATTTAATGCAGATCGTCAATATGATTCAAATATATTTATCCAAACATGAAATGAGTATCTTGTCACTCTTATAGAAGAGAAACAGAAAAAAATTCCATCTTTTGGATTACCAAATATGTTCCATTGTCAAATAATAATAATAATAATAATAATAATAATAATACTAATAATACTTCAATCAATCAATCAATCAATCATTGTTTATTTAGGATTTAAAAGAAAAATTACATAGATTAGTTTTTGATACAATCCCGAAGTACCTAAAGGTACATCTTTAGGTCTTGTAGTTAAGTAAATATTTAACAAATGGTAAAAATTATAATAATAATAAAATAATTAAAAAACAAACAGATTTACACATATAACATTTACACTCAAAAATATTTACATTGTTGTTTGAAGCATGCCTTGAAGTATCCAGTCTTTAATTTTATTTTTCGCTATATTTATTTCAGGGATTTCTCTAAGTGTTGGTGGTAGCAAATTAAACAATTTGGGAATGGTATATCTCAGTTCCTGTTTACCATAATGATTAGAGTATTTGCCGATTTTATACGCTTCTTTGTTAGAAATTGAGTGGGTGTTAATGGAATGGGTTTTTATTTGCTTGTATTTATCTGAATGGTAATATCCTATCAAGAGGTTGTACTCATATAGTTGATTAAGAAGTAGAATTTTATGTTGAATGTATATCTGTTTGTTAGCATTTTTGGTACCAAATATAATTTTCAAGATCTTTTCTTGTAAATGCAATATTTTGACTGTGTAACATTCTGTCGTTCCTCCCCAGATGGATATGCCATAAGATATTATTGATTGAACCAATGATTTATATATTATTACTAAAGTTTTGATATCCAAGTACATTCTGAGATGGTAAAAAACATATGTCAATCCTTTTAGCTTGTTCTCAAGTTTTTGTATGTGCTTGTCCCATTTATGATGTTTGTCAATTATAAGTCCAAGGTAAGTATGACTGTCTGTTGCGTCCAGTTTTCCGATACAGTCACAACATGTCTGTGTCCGGTTGTGTAAACAATTATAGCTGTGATGCGTAATATTGACTCTTGTATGTTGCATTTTAGGAGAACAGATATGTATGACTTTAGTTTTCTTTGCATTTATTACTAGACGATGGTCATGAGTCCATGTTTGTATCTCGTTGTAGTCTTGTTGCAGGTTGTATTGTGCTATTTGGAGGTTTTCGTGAATAGTCAGTACTGCGGTGTCGTCTGCGTATAAGTAGATGTGTCCATTCTTTAATTGTCTTGTGATAGTATTGACGTAAATTAGATACAGAATAGGTCCTAGTATTGAGCCTTGTGGTACTCCCATATTTGTCACTTTGGTTTCACTTTTTTGAGTGCCAATTTGTACATAGAAAAGTCTGTTAGTGAGATAGTCCCTAAACCATCTTAAGTACGGTCCACCAATTCCAATTATTTTTAAAGATCTTAGTAATATGTCAATGTCCAGCGTGTCAAATGCTTTTTTGAAGTCAATAAATAGGGCCAAAATATGCTTATTGTTGTTAAGGGCTTTGTTAATTTTGTTAGAAAAATGTTCTAAAAGGTTTTTAGCGCTTTTGTGTTTTTGAAATCCATATTGCCTTGGGTTTATTATATTGAATTTATTTAAGTAGTCTGTCAATTTGTTAGCCATGTATCTTTCTAATATCTTCTCAAAAGTTGGTAGAATTGCTATGGGTCTGTAATTACCGTATTCTAAATGGCTCCCACCTTTGTAAATGGGTCTAATAAGAGAGCATTTCATTTGGTTGGGAAATGTGCCAGTTTCTATTGAGGTATTTATTATATCTACTAGTGCCGGAATTAAATTTGGTCCTATTTTTCGTATTTCCATCATTGTAATGTTATCATAGCCTGGTGATTTGTTTGGTTTTAATGAAGAGATAATTTTATTAATTTCTGTACAGGTAGTTCTAGGAATGAATAATGAAGTGTTGACTAATGTGTCTTCCATTTGTGTAAGTAGTTTTATATCGCATTTATGCAATATTTCAATTATTCCATTGTCAAAAGAACATGCAAAATTGTTACACACAGTTTTCAAGTTCTCTGTATTTTTAAATGTGTGTGTAAGCTCTTCATCTAGGTTATTTTTGCTACGTTTACCTATCACTTTGTTTACTTCACGCCACGTGTTTTTCATGTTACCTTTTAAGTCCCTGAACAGTTTCCTATGGTGTTCAATTTTGGCTTTGTTTATAGCTCTTTTTACTTTTTTCCTCTNATTATTATTATTAACACCGCGTCTTACTACCCGTTCGGGTTATACGCACTTACGCTAATGTGTAATGGTAGGGTGATTGTGAGATGAAATGAAGGACCTACAGTTTAACGTGGAATCCGAACCACGGTGGAGGCCTGGCATTCCCCACATTCACAAGATGTCTTGTCAGAGGTGAAGGAAGGGTTTGGTAATCAGATAAATCTATGCCGGGACCTAGGATTGAGCCCTGGACCCCAGCACAAAAGTCTGACACCTTACCCCTAGACCAGCAGGTCACTGTCAAATAATCGATACCAGGCAAATTTCACTTTAGCACAGAACAAACATTAATCTTTCTATTTAAGGTTTGCACAAGTATAACTATAATTGATTTAGTGTATTACTATTATACATCGGTCTAAATTATATTTTTAACTGCTTCGGGGGTGACCTGGCGGTCTAGGGGTAAGGTGTCAGACTTCTGTGCTGGGGTCCAGGGCTCAATCCTAGGTCCCGGCATAGATTTATCTGATTACCAAACCCTTCCTTCACCTCTGACAAGACATCTTGTGAATGTGGGGAATGCCAGGCCTCCACCGTGGTTCGGATTCCACGTTAAACTGTAGGTCCTTCATTTCATCTCACAATCACCCTACCATTACACATTAGCGTAAGTGCGTATAGCCCGAACTGGCAGTAAGACGCGGTGCTAATAATAATAATAATAATAATAATAATAATAATAAATAATAATAATAAAACTGCTTCGGTAGCCGCATGGTCTAAGGCCTGAATGCCATATCTGGCCCACCACAAGATTATATCCAGCCCACCCCAATATTTTATCAAAAAACAAATTAATTGTTTCTTTTTATTATTTATTAACCACACAGTATATTATATTTGACATGTCCAGTCCAGTCCAGTCCGGTCCTTACATGTGCTTCCCCCCATGACACCAAGCCAGATTGCTGTGAGAATTGCAAACCCTAATTTTCAGTCATGGATGCTATATGATTAAATACCTCAAATAATGGTGTAAGAGATAGCTGGTGTCACTTCCTATACCTACAACAAAACAGCTTGTGACAAATTTAGGGTAGGTCCAAGTCTCCCAGCAAAGGGCTTTAAAAGGAAAGTCATCAAAGATGCTACATAATTTTAGAAATAAGTAATTAAATTGACTAGTTATTAAAAAATAAATAATTATTATATATGCATTGATTAATTTCTCACAGAGAAGAATCGACCTCAATCAATTTTATCAAACACTGACTGGCTTTGGAAAGGGACATTTTTTTGCAGACGTGACCAGCCCTATGAATCAATTGAATTTAATGTTGCAGGCTGAAACAAAATTGATTTGTGATCTATTCACACATTTCAAGGCATTCGGGGCAAAAATGATGCTACTTTAAGAATAGGTGAACGTTACTTTGGCCTGTGAAAATGTATTATGTGGCCCACATACCAAAATGTTTGGAGACCCCTGGTCTAAGGTGTAACTCTCATGTTAGATTAGACTACCGATGACAGGGAGATCGAGGTTTGAATTCTGGTCAGTTGTATAAGGGGTGGTGTTTCCAAAATGGTTTTTCACTCTCCCTCCAAGCAAATGCAGGTACACTTCCTATAAATTTAACCGTCCTTATCCCCAACACATTAGCATAACTAGTACATGTATAACCTGAACTTATAGAACGTTGCTGTGCTAATTATAGTTTTCCTATTTGTAAGTCGAAGTAAGCCTGTAGGGAAGCTGTCTGATTCACTAAGATCAAGGTTGTAGCAGGGGGTTTCAAACCCCCCTCCCCCCTCAAAATTTGACATATAATAATAATAATAATAATTTAAGGTTTAAATAATATCAAAACAAAGCTGCAAGACAATACAACTAGTCACCACCAATCTGGGCCTGTATTCACTGACGAGTGCAATTCTGTTCTGGCGCAAGTCTAGAAATGGCACAATTTTGCACCCAAGATACTCCCAAAGATGCGCCTTATTATTTGCTCCATTTCCATACTCACTAAACAAGGCGCAGACTTGTGGCGAGATTATGGTGACATCACCATAAACATAATTAATTGTGCTCTTTTCGACCAATCCTTGTGAAGAATTTACTTTCAAAGTCAAGGCTACTTTATTTTAAATCTCTAATGAAAATGACAGCAAATACAAAGATTTCTAAACATTTGGCTTATAAACTAGCAACACATTTAGAAGCGGCCTCTTTCTGTTGTGCTTTGCAAAAACAATATTAGTTCATTATTTAGTATTTAGTAATATTATTAGTTTAAAGCCTAAGTTCCATTAATAAAACATTTATAGAAACTTTAAAACTTAAAGCTATACTACGTCGGTGACCTGGCGGTCTAGGGGTAAGGTGTCAGACTTCTATACTGGCAGCTGGGGTTCAATCCTCGGTCCCGGCAAAGATTTATCTGATTATCAAACCCTTCCTTCACCTCTGACAAGACATCTTGTGAATGTGTAAACTGTAGGTCCTCCATTTCATCTCACTATCACCCTACCATTACACATTAGCATAAGTGCGTATAACCCGAACGGGTAGTAAGACACGGTAATAATAATAATAAAAGCTATACTAACCGCCATATTTAGTGATGAGATTACTTTGGATTTGGAGGAATACAAACCTCTTTTGATCTAGACAAATATTACAGTTTGTGGTTTTGTTTTTTTAATAATGCAAGAGATGCCATTGCATTGTTTGAATGTAAAAATTTAACAATAAAAATTAATTCCTTTGTTACCACTATCTAAATTTATACAAATTTTGTGCCTGACAGAGGTATGTTATTTTAATTTCATTATTATTAATTGGAGTACAGTTAACTAATTATTGTATTTTAAGACATAACTAATATATGCCACCATTTACATTTATTGAAGTGACAATCATGATTTTAATAGCTGCGCCTACAGCTTTGCTCTCAAATTGCGACTCCATTTTTAGTGATAAAGGATTTGGGCATATCTTTCAAACTTGGGCCGGTGAAGCTATTTGCTCCCGTTACTGAATCCAGGCCCTGGTGTTAAAGTACAGTTTAAAATTATTTCTGATTCTGTACAATGGTCAGGTAACAAACCTTGTTAGACTTAAGCAAAAATATTGACAAAGGAAAGAGGAAGTATTAGTGAATGTGGGGAGAATGGTGGAAGCAGGTAAGTCAGTCACTGAGATCAACAACAAAAGTTCCCAACTTGAAACTTTTTTGTAATGGTAGTTCCAAGAACAAGTCGCTACTGAGTCATCAAAGAAATAGGAATTAGAGGGTGGGATGGACAATAGAGAGGGAAGGACAATAGAGAGGGAAGCGGGGATGGGGTCCCAATATCAACACTCAACTTTTGCAGTTTGCTAAGATACATATACAGCAGCGATTTGAAAACAGCGTACCTGGTTATGTGTGTGTTATTAATAATGTGGCATGTGATTGCTTCTAGTTTTGATGGTTTTGATTGGTTAGTTATTGTGTGTGTATGTTACTGTTAGTTTTTGTATATTTTTTACTGGTATTCTTATTCAGAGTGCTAGATTTTGTTTCATAAGCTGGCTTTATGAATTCTAAAAAGCGAACAAAACAATCTAGTCTTCTTTTGTTGGTTGGTCAAGCACACAAAACAGAAAAAAAAACTTAAATGTTACTACAAGTGTTTAAGAAACCTATCATAGTGAAACATTAAACACTTTAGTTGCTAAATACAACAATTATGGTTTTGAAAAATAGGTTTTTTCAATGCTATCCTCAACAGAATCATCAATTAAATTAGAAAGTGGACATGTAATGGAGCTAGGGAACTATGTTAATGGAAGTGTATGAGATTTAAATCTTAAAGAAAAACTATTAACTGAACTGTGGATTCATCCTGTAGGCTATTTATTGGAAAATGCAATTTACACTTTCATTCTCATTGGATTACTCAATTTCCATGGTTAGTTTATTCAGAATTATTGAATGGCTCACTATGTAAATATTGTGTACTTTTTGCAAAATAATGTGCTGTTAAAGGAGGCCATGTGATAGTGGGGGCGCTCATTTTAAACAGTTTTTCTAATAGGAAAGATGCGTTATAAGTATTTAGATGCCATTCCACTTCTGGTTACCATAGCAGATGTGACAATTGCTTGCAATTTTTTAGATGTTCAGAAAAGAGTGCATGTGAATATAATAAAACAAATTGATATTGGATTCAAGCAGCACATGGCAGAAATCTGAAATGGACTCTGTTCTATAGTGGATACAATTATTATAATTATGAGTAGGCAAGAAATTCAATTCTATTATGAGGCACTAACGACTTAGGGCCTCTGCTCCCTTATGACACAGAACCTCTGGTTAATGATGGCAATTTTGGGCAATTCTCAGGATGAGCGTAAGGTGTGGTGACTTGATGCTCAAGAATCACATCTATACAGCTCCATCAAATGTATTCTCTACAAGCCCAGATTTATAAAATGAAATTACATACATTTGTTGTAAAATCATCCAAGAAATTATTGTAAAAAGAGTTAACAACTGTAAATGTTTTACTGTAATGTACTGTAATGTACTGTAATGAAACTACAGACATCTCTTTGAGTCGAACAGTTATCATTGTGTGTTTGTTATATTGACACCATTGATTCAAATTGCGAGCTCAAACTGAGGGAAGATTTTTTACAAATTATACCAATACTTGATGCTTGTGGATGAGGACTTGCTGTCACTATTTGTGAGGCATTGAAGAATATCGGCAAGGATATGACGAAGCAGCTGCATTGAGCGGTAAATTCAATGGTGTATAGGCTGTAATCAGGGAACGATTTCCTAAATCTCTGTATGTTCATTGTAGTGCACACTCTCTAAATCTTGCACTATGTCACTGCTGTCAAGCTACCACAATCCGGAATTGTATAGGAACTGTCACTTCATCTGGTAACTGTATGAGAGCATCTGCTCAATGAACCAATATTGTCAAAGAAAACATTATAAAGGAAGCTCCAGCGTCTAAAGAACAACCTTCACTGCAATGTGTGATACAAGGTGGATGGAAAACCATAATGTTATATTGAGTTTTGAAGATATTTATACCTGTATAATCCACATAGTGAAGGAATTTGAAGAGAGTAGGAACTCTGACACATCTTCCAACGTTTCCCGGTTTCTTAATACGATCACCCAGAGCGAGTTAGTAATTTATCTATGTCCAGCCAGTGAGTTATATGCCTTGACATTACCTTTATGCAAGGTTCTTCAAAAAGTTGACTGATCTTTCTCAAGCATGTGAGCACATTCAAAACATTACCAGTGTCATATCTCATTAAAGAGAACGCGCCCAAGAAGAGTTTCAACACATCCACTAAATCATTGAACATAATGTCAACAATTAATAGTGAAATCAAAGTTCCCCGATTAAATTCTCGACAAACACACAGCTCAAACATGGCATCAATCAGTCCTGAAGAATATTTTAGGAGTTCTGTGTACATTCCGTTTTTCAACGATTTTATAAACCAACTTGAAGAGCTGTTTGACAATAAAATAGATAATTTCAAGTCTCCACAAAGTTATCTCAAAGTATTGTGTTAAACCCAATTTCTGTGATATTGAATCATGTATTAATTTTTACTTCAAACATTACTCTCTACTGCAGATGACATCGATGCCAAAACCGAATTTTACTTGTGGAAATCAAAATGGTGTTCAATCTCTGAAAACAATCGCCTCTCAAATGCTCTTTATGCTCTAAATCAATATAGTCCCGACTTCTTTCCAACAATGTGTTTCTTGCTAAAAAAAATATTAGCAACACTTCCTGTATCAACAACTACACCCTAATGACTACACTCTAAAATGACTAAAAACGTTTCTCAGAAATGCCACAAGTCAAGATAGACATGTAGGACTGGTGCTTATGTGTATTAATTGAGACATACATATTGGCACTGAATTTATAGTAACAAGATTTGCACATTTACAAAAAAAAAATGCTCTTACCAATAGCCTTGAAGGATTGTATTAAAACTTTGTTGAAAGCTTATTGACTTAATATATATATATCCGCTTTAAATATGCTGAGACTTTTTTTTGGTACAAATAAATCTCTTTGTTTAAATTTGAAATATTCTTTTATTAATGTGAAAAAAAATGTTTGTTTTTTTAGTTTCGCTATAAAATTCACAGATGCTTGTGTATTAGGTAGAGTGTGCCAATTGCTATTTGCATTTAAGTTATAGCTCTCACTCCAACTGATATAAAAGTGAAATAACATTAAATGAAGACCTTTGAATTGTTTGCGCATCTTTATATCAATGTGTCTCCCCATTCTCCATGGCAAAGCTAAGGGTGAATTGGTAACAAATGACGGATTGGATTCTAAATTAAAGTTACTATCCATATTAAAACTGTTACCATTAATACATATTCATGAATGCTTTAATTCATTTTGTTTTAAAATGTCTTGTTTAGAATCCAACCTGATGGGATTAAATGCATCCCTTCTTGCACTCAGGGTGACCTGGTGGTCTAGGGGTAAGGTGTCAGACTTCTATGCTGGCGGCCGGGGTTCAATCCTCGGTCCCAGCAAAGATTTATCTGATTACCAAACCCTTCCTTCACCTCTGACAAGACATTTTGTGAATGTGAGGAATGCCAGGCCTCCACCGTGGTTCGGATTCCACGTTAAACTGTAGGTCCTTCATTTCATCTCACAATCACCCTACCATTACACATTAGCATAAGTGCATATAACCCAAACGGGTAGTAAGACGCGGTGCTAATAATAATAATATTCTTGCACTCAAACAAACACTCTTACATAGTGTACACTTCTAAAGTAAAATTTTGATAGGAAGTACCTTTCAGAAAATAAATAATCTTTTCTTGCAGTAAAAGTCGACAAATATCACTGTATTGCTGGTAGTATTTTTTGTTATTAATATTATCTATCAAAAGTGACAGCTGTAACTCACATGACTTGTATCAATATATAAAAACTTCTCTAATAACCTTTTTAACAGTATAAAAAGTATTTTACTAAGAGAATCTAATTAAGGTGGAGCATACATTTTTTTTTCGAAATTGGTTTCAGAAACATACCTACAGAATTTCAGATTAATCAATAAATATCTTCCTGTTCCACTTTGGGTTCTAAATATGCGAAACTAGCCGAAAATGATGTAAATCTTCAAGTTCCAGTGACTTTTTTAACTTAAGGTTTTTTCTTGCTGCTAGCGCGGAAAAGTCGGAAGAATATTTGAGAAACACAAATGCAAAATTTTAGAGTAATCAATAAATATCTTCCAGTTCCACTTTGGGGTCTAAATATGTGAAATTAGGCAAGAATGTAGAAAACTTAGAGGTCGAATTTTAGTAAGAAATGAAAAACTTTAGCTTAAACATTTATTTTTAGAATTTTTAAACATTTATTTTACCATAATTAGATATTAATAAATTATAATTATGAACATTAAACAATAAATATTATTATTCATGCAATACACAGACTTTGTAGAAATGTGTGTTTCGAGCTCCAGAATAAAAGTTATAAATGTGCATTAAGCGCATTTCGTCCACTTGTTTCCATATTTTGCACATACTTCTGGTTTTTGGTTTATAACGATGGCATGGCACACCTTGACTCCATTCTGGATCTGATGTATCCATCATGCTTGGTCTCTCCGATGACTGAAAGGGAAGCTTTTGTTGTCAGTTTTACTCCTCTTTCAACACATTGAGTGTGGCACGTGGAGTTTGTGTTTTCCAATGCCGACACTGGACATTTGCCAGACTTTATCAGCTGCACTCTGTCTTCGTTTGACAGGTGAGTTGTAATCAGAGGTTCTGTTAGTTGACAATTCGGCCAGTCTATGAGATCCACGTAAGATTTAGCTTTAAAGTTAAGTTCAGGAATTTGGAACACACAAACTCCTGGTCCCATTTATTTCCTTGCTTTTAAAATCATGCTGAGGGCAAGTTCTCGTACATTCTGGTCTGGGTTAGCTAGCATTGCAAGGATTATTGCTTTAGGATGACCAAAGTAGCCATTTCTTTTGATGACGCAATCCACAACTAGCTTCAGGTAATGTGAAGCTTGAATTGTTTCAATTTCAATTTCAATTTTCTTGAAGTTCACAATTCTGAAGCTATTTTCCAATTGGACCACAACACGTTTTAGGGCCAGTTGTATCGCCATCCAAGTGCTGCATTAGATGCCTGAGCAGTAGCTCATTACCATGAAGCTGGCACACACACCAATGTAAGGATTTCATACAAAAAAAGTTTCATATGGCAGAAAACACCACCCTTATTTCTGGTGTTAACTGCGGTCCCATCACCTAATGCTAACAGGGTAGTGAAATTAATATGACATTCTTCGCAAAATTTCGTTATACTTTCAGTAATGTCTTTAGCAGAAGAAGTTATTGGTGACACGTGCCCTACATATTTGCAGCCAGGTTCTTCTATTAGTGTCACGTGTTCTTAAAGCACTCTTTGCTGATGCAGCATTCCCTCAATGTTCTCCTGAGTTAAAGTTTGATCTATTCGACTGTCAAAATACAGTCCTTTCAAGTTATTGGTGCCAAATAAATTGAAATTTTGGACTTGGCGTTCTATGCAATATTTTTTTTTTTCCCTCCTTATCTTATGCCTGTCTATAACATTGGACATGTCGTCATGTGTCACAATTCCTAAGTCTTAGAGAAGTGCTCATGCTACTATTGCCGCAGCTCTGTCGGACACTCCCATTCTGTCGCACACGCTAACTAAGGCTGGAAGGTGGGTTTTCTTCTGATATACTTTTACCACTTAGATTCAATTGCGATGAGGTTGAAGGTTTATTAGTAAGATCCTGACACCGTTGCTCATCAACAAGATCAGAAGAATGAGATAACTTCAAATATTCAAATGAAACAGCTGTGGTTGCGTTTTCACTTTTCTGAAATCTTCCTGTTCTTTTTCAAACTTGTACGTTTAGTTTCCTAAGTTTCTATGTTGTCGCCATATCAACTGGGCCTATCACCATTTTCCTTGAAGTCCTCTGATCCTTAAGAAACAGTCTTTCCAAGTTTGGAACTTTCCTTTCATGTCGGCATTTACACCTGTTGAGAGATGCACACTTGTAAGAACAAGTATCAAATGAACACTCTTTTGCTTCAAATAGGAAAATTTGTAATTTGGACTTCATCTTTTCCGTCTGTTTCTTAGCGACACATTTCTTCATGCTCTTGATCTAATAATTTTGACTATTCTTTCCCAAGAAACTGACTATGGTCTTGACTAGGATGATAATATTTTTTAAGTTTCTTTTCAAACCATAGAAAGCTCTGATCTGCCCTATGTTTGCGTCATGCTACATTAGATGTCAGATTATTCCTTTAGTAGTCTCTTGTGAGCTTGGCTGTCTGCAGGATACCACTACATTTCCTCAAGTGTTTGATATGAAGGCCACATTTCTTGATGAACATTGCTGGAGTTACATATAAGGACACACTTGCAGAGAAATGACTTGTTTAGAGAGAAAGATGGTCTATCTCAAGTTAAGTGGACAATAAAATTAAGTTCATTGAAATACTTGATAAATTTATTGTTTGAATTCCTTGACCAAATGGTTAACTGATGTTTGTTGCTTGTCAGTTTACAACCAAAAAATCATGTTAATTAGCTTAAAGAAGAAATTGGTGGTATTTGTTGTAATGGATATGACTTAAGATAATTGTAATTTTCATTTTGGTCAATAAAGTGTTTTCTGAAAAACTTATTTTACAAATGGGTTTGAAGTAAAAACTTATTTTAAAAAGAGAATTATACTTAATTTAAACTATTTTACAAGTTGTAAAGTCCAATGTGTGTTTATCAGATCTATTCTGGTGTAACTCCCCCCATCATCACTCAGAAATAACAGTCAGGGATGGTAACAAGAGAGTTATTTTATTCAAGTAACAAACATATACAACTCGATGAGACACGTGAGACAGTTCAAAGCGTTAGCCGCTGAAAATCAGTTTGAAATGAACATGCTTTAATTGTCACACACAGGTTTTATGAACAATAGAAATTAATTAAAGTAAAAAATGGCATTATACAATATGAGAGAAGTAATGAAAGGAAAGTTCCAACATGACAAGTTGGCAGGACTGTCTCGCACCAGTCATAACTACAGATAATCAACATTTAATACTCACTCGTAAGACACCTACTCTGGCCCATAAATGACGGTTCAAAAAACATGATATAATATATTTTAAATTGACCTTCATAACAATCTCTGTTTGATATTCTTAGCCCTGTCATAATTGTAATTTACAGGTAAATCAAAGCTCCTAGGCATTAATAACTAATCAGGGATACAATTTTATAAATACAAAATAATTATCTAATTGTCCCTTTTGGCAGCTATCAATTAGTTTAAACAATAACAATATGACTCCATTAAATGATCATCCTCCCAACTGAACAGGACTATGTTTGAAATCAAGTGCCAAAACATCAAACTTTAATTTTGATAACGCCACCACCAAGCGGCTTGCTCAAATAATTAATTTTCAAAGCGTAGTCTACAGTACAATCTTGCCGACTTGCGACCCCATCTTTAACTAACAAACAATAAACTTTAAACATTTCCAACAACATTAAAGAATCTCCCAATAAATAACAAGATAATTTTAATCCTACAAAATATTAAAATGAGTAGAGCCGATGAACGACACTATCAGTTAATAACCGTCCTAAATGGCCGGTACTCAAAGGGTAAAAAATATCTGTTAGGCGGATAAGGTGAAATTTCAAGTAAAATCACAAAGACCAAATGTCCCCAAAGAGGTCATAATGCAAAGATAGAACATACGGTTTGAAATAACCATGCAAAGATTTAAAATATTTCCATGGCTATAGGAGCCCAAATATACTTAGTCCATCAGATGTGAATTCCATGTAAATAATCAATAAGTTTAAATTTTATAAGTCCAGAAATAATTTTGAATAAGTTAATAATAGTCTAAGTCCAAAGGAAATCTAGAATACTCTAACGTTAATCAGCTTATGAAATCATCGCTCACCTTGAAGCCAGTATGTAACATGTGACTACATGTGTCATCTTGAGGTGCTTCCAAGCAATTATTTCCCCGTAGATAGATTGAATAATCATAGTGGCCATCTACAACTAATCGAGGGTTTATCCACTAGCCAAGCTGAAAGCTGATGAAATAAATTTCATCACAACATTCAGGTTATATTCACACACACATATACTATACTATATACTTATACATGCATACTAATACATACAAACTAATATAAAAAAGGGAGGTGACATTTTGTAGGAAATGTGCCTGCATTTACTTGTAGGGACAGTGGGAAACCATTTAAGAAAAACTACCCTCAACACACCTAATTAGGATTGAACCGCAAACTTCCAATCACCAGAAATCTAGCCTATTACCATACTGATGCGTTAGAACATGCCACCATAAATGTGGGCTTAGAAATGTGACGAAACTCAGGGAAGCAAATGAAACATGCTATTTAGTGCTAGAACATAAATGATAATTTGAAATTTAAATATTGTACTGTGAGTTGGTATGATATGCAATGGCGATTATTCCCATGCAAGTGAGTTTTTAATTCAACAATTCTGAAAGCCAATGATACTTAAAATAACTGAGCCAATGGGATACAAATGCACCATTGTTCAAAATATATACATAAAAGGAAACACTATTATTGCATTGAATGCACTATGTTAAACAATTTGTTTGGCTTAGTTCTAAATCTTCCATTTGTTTGCAACCAAAATGATTGGATCAAAAATTGTTGATTAATTACTGTAGTAGGATTAATTTGGTGGTGGGGGTTGACCTGGTAATCCTGGCACAGATTGATCTGATTACCAAACCCTTCCTTCACCTCTGACAAGACGTGTATTAATCACAACTTGTGAATGTGTGGAATGCCAGGCCTCCACCGTGGTTCGGATTCCACGTTAAACTGTAACTCAGGTCCTCCATTTCATTACACATTAGCGTAAGTGCATACAACCCAAACGAGTAGTAAGTCTCGGTGATGATAATGATAATAATAATAATAAATAATAAAATAATAAAAAAATAATTTGGTTTTCCTCCGACACACAAGTAATTATAGCATTGGTGATAATGTGTTAGGCAAAAGACTCAAAGAGTCCATTGAAAAACAGTTAAATATGTTTTTAGAAAAATATTTTATATAATGAACCTTATAGTAATAGTAGTATTTCTGAATTTTATAAGATAAAAAATAGGACTATAATATTAGTATCTGACACCTTAGCTCAGTCAGTAGCATGTCTGTCTACTGAACTAAGGGTCCAGGGTTCAATTCCCGGCATGGTCGAAAATTTTATCATTGGTGTGATGTAGGTTTACCCTTTCACATTGATAAATTAACGACCAGGGACTGGTTGTTGTTCCTGTCATATTCTTAAGTTAGTTTATAAGGCATATGATACTACCACAGGCCTAGCAAGCCGGTAGTGGAAAATATATGGCTTGAATAAAAAACTGACCCAGACCATTAACTGGAAACTAATGGATGTGGTAACTATATTAATAGTAAGTTCATAGGGCCTCCACACACCAGGGGAAAAAAACAAAAAGTATTGGGTCTTTGAAAATAACTGGCGAAACACATGGCAATTTTCAAAACCTAGTCATATGGGAAAATTTATTAATTTGGGACATTTAACTGAAAGCCTAAAATAGTAGGTCTTTGGATGGACAAAAAATAATAGTGAACTTAAGAACTAAGCATGCTTATTCAATAATGTCTTATTTACCCCTAAACAAGGGCTGTAAAATGACAAGATGTATTTCCCCATTAATCTAACTCACCCTGTTTTACACATAAGCTATAGGCCGGTGGCAGGTTGTGAAGCTTTACTTCAAATGATCAAACAGGTTTTCATTTAATTTTCGGTGGTGGGGGAAGCGAACAGCCCAGTGATACTTGGTCCTTCCCATAATCAACATACTGTGCTGGTTTTTTACAAGTCGCTTGTGCACATGTGCAAGCCCTTCCCATCCAGTGATGTGCACTCCCCCACTCCAAACACCATGTCTCCCCGGCCAAGAGTCACCGTCTACCAGCTGACCTCTACATGACATCACACTAGGCACTTTGATAACAAATGAAAATTTGTTACTATTTTATCCTTCACCTGGAAAATGGAAATTTCTTCTGGAAAATTTGGAAAACACAGGGGATTTATCTATAACTGAATGGGGCAGAAGGATTTCATGTCTCTCCATTAAATTAGTTAAATATTCCTCAAACCTCATGTAACAGCCATCTCTATACACCAACATCCTTCATATTCATGGCCGAGCTGCAATAGAGCATATACTAAATCTCAGACCACAAAATTCCATACCCACGGCGCCTTTCCTACTCGAAATAGCCAGAATCATATACTAAATCTCAGACCACAAAATTCCATACCTACACCTCCTTTCCTACTCGAATTAGCCATACTAATTTGGGGAAAAAAAACAGTTTCTGTTTCTTCACCCGACATCTACAAATCAATAGTATTGCTATGGTTAATTATACGGGCCCCTCCTATGCCAATGTCTTTGTGGGACTACTGGAAGAACATTTTCTACAATCCAGACTTATCAAACCATTAGTAGTAGCCTATGGTTTTGGTACATTGATTGATATATTTATGATTTTAGTACTCTCAAAATCATACACAACATCTTGTCAATTCTGCTTTCATGATAAATCTAAAATTAATTAAAACCAAAGTAAACCATCAACACAATGGCCACAAAGGTTGAACTTGAGAGAGCTACCTATGTACTTAAAAAAAAATTGATTGGCACAAAAGGTCACATTAATGCTCGTATATTCATTAGGAGGTTTACAAGAAATGTTGCTACAGTAGAGTCTATATAATTCGACCTTCGGTTATCCAACATTCCGTTTGATTCAACATAATCCTCATGATGTGCAATTTACATTGGTATGCAGTATCCACATGCATATTATTTTCCCACTGCCATTGTTTCTTTGTTAGCGAGTCATATACCTTCGTGGTTGTAGCCCTGTTCGCCCGCCTTAGTGAATGTTTACACTGTACTCCTTACTACTGTCATAGAGTTTTGCAATTCCCCTTTAGTGTAGTTTTATTTTGTGAGAAATATGGCAAGTGAAAAGAAAAAAAAAGTGTTTCTTTCAATTGAAGAAAAACTTCAAGCTTTAAAGAGAATAATTACCAACAAACCCTAATTAATACCTATTCTGCAATTCTATATACAGTAATTTGGATTTGTTTCTCTGCCCTTCCCCCTCCAATTGTTTCTGTATTATCCAACATTTCAGTCGAATTATTGGGACTCTACTGTATAAAGATTATAAAACTAATAAAATAACTCAGATTTGTTAATTTAGAGATATTTCTGTTTTATGTGGTTTATATTTTTGGAGCATTGAAATTAAGTTTCAGAAAGTAAACTTTTATTAAGGTATTATTTAATTTTAGGTATAAATAATGTTTTTTTTATTATATAACTGTTTCTTTTCCATAGATACACACTGGAACATGGCTGGTGGATGGCAACCCTCAAGTTATTTTGTTTGACATTGGCTCTGCTGCTTGGAAATTGGACGAGTACAAACAAGAGTTATGGTCCACATGCAGTCTGGGTATTCCACACTTGGATATTGAAGCTAATGATGCAGTGATCCTTGGTTATCAAATGGCTCATTTTATTGCTGAGGTACTAGTCTGCTCTATTTACACAATAGACTGAATCATATTTGGTCGATTTATTGTATTTATTTGTTACTGCATTCCAAGGTTCTTTTTTGAGGTGATGGTGAAAGGTATAAGTGGGATAGGGTATTGTATTTCAGGGTTAATACACACTTGGAAACTTGGAACAGCTCAGGGAATTTCATATGGTAGTTCCCTGTAATGGAGAAGTCAAAAAAGTCTTTAAAATATGCTGAAATTTTCAGATAATTTTACACTGATTTGCAAGACAGAAAATAGAGAGTTTAACATGGTGTAACATATTAGTTTTATCTCAGATTCATTATATTTGGTAAAAAGCAGGAACATATTGGTTTTTAATCATTTAAATTCAACTGGCTAAGAGTTCAGCATCCTTCTATTATGGAAAAGATACAAAAATGAGCAGAGATATTGGACAACTGAATTTATTTTATTATCAAATTATAGTTGCCAATTAAGATAAACTATAGTGCAGAATCAATTTTTTTAAGCACTGTGTTTTATTACCTGTTTAAGTTATACACATATGTACTAATTACACTGATGAGTTAGGTTTGAGGAAGGATGAATTTAGAGGAAGTGTACCCATATTTGTGTTGAGGGAGTGTAAAACCATTTTGGGAAAATAGCCCTCAATACACCTGTCCGGGATTCAAACCTTGATTTCCTTGTCATCGACAGTCCAGTCTATTGTAAGAGAGAGGCCTTAGACTATGCATCCACCGAAGCAGGTTGCAAAATAAATAATAGTTTGTTCATGTCAAGTTAGCACTAGTTTGAATACCCACTTCGGTAATTGAATGGTGTAAGCTAAGATGTCATTTTTTAGTAAAGACTAGAATGCTGATGACTAGGAGTTTGGAGTTGGAATCCCAGTCGAGTTTACTAAATGTATTTTTTATTAATAATTTTCCACTCCCTTCATTCAAACATGGATTCACTTCTAATTCAACCTCCTTACTCCTAATACTCGAGAATAAGTTAGTACATATGCATATAAACTGAATGAGTAGTGAGCCACTGCGACAAAAACAAACAAACAAAGAACAAGTAGGATAGCACATGATCTGGTCTCCAAGAGATTCACACTACTTGTACTGAACCTGATTATTGATAATATTTAAATAGGTTATGTAACTATTAGTCACCTAACATAGTTATAAATTATTTTTAAATAAATAAAATTACATCATATTACATATAAACAATCTTTTCTGGTGTTTTTGGGTTAAAATCCATCGGAGGTTGGCAGATATTTCTTGAGCAATAAAAATCCCTAGCACAACTCCCTTTGAAGGAGCAGGAAAGCCGTCAGCCCCCTGATGATTGTGGCATGTAAAAGAA
Source organism: Timema shepardi (assembly GCA_902151425.1). Classification (NCBI taxonomy): domain Eukaryota; kingdom Metazoa; phylum Arthropoda; class Insecta; order Phasmatodea; family Timematidae; genus Timema; species Timema shepardi. Next base: position 1,421 of record CABFVX010004331.1, on the reverse strand, counting down.
CCCTGGAAGATATGTGAAAATACCTCTACTGACAAAATTGGTAGGCCTTTTGCTCTCAATCATAGAATGTATTGTATGCTAATACAGTTTGCTCAGAAAGTGCATGTTAAATACCTCAAGTAAAATAAATAAATATATTGGTCACATTAATTATTTAAAGGGCAGGTGGTTGAAAGCATTAAGAACTAATGCAGAAATTAGAACACAAAATAAAGAAAAATATCCAATAAACTCATGATTTTATAGCAGTGTGACAATCATTACAAAGGTATTTTTTTCAATCCATGTTTTTGACTTTTTCCTGTCTACATGAGAAGAGTGAATCTTTGTTGTGACAAGCTAAGAGACCAGAATAACTCTGTATTCTCAAGACTAAATGTTTTAGTTTGCACACAGGGGCCAGCCTATGCCCAGTTAAGATCGTAACAAGAATTAAAATGATAATTTTGTAATAAAAAAGTACTACTTTTTGTGTATCAGACCAAATATTTATGATATACAGTTGTGGCTTGTGTATGTGTTGCATTATGTAATTAATTAAGTATTCTCAATTAAAATTCCTACTTTATAATATGTTTTTTATTTGATGTTTTTAACGTGCACTTTCTTAATCAACTGACTATATCAGCACATGATAATTTCTTTGAGCGAAAGCAAAACGGCCTACCAATTTTTCCAGGTAAGGTATTGTCACATAACTTCCAGGGCTCTTTTATATGCCACAATCGACACAGGACCGACGACTCTATTTCCCTTCCGAAGGAAGTTGTGCATTAAGAAACAATTTTTTTGATAATATATAAAGAGCAAATATTATTTAAATCATAACAGTTTGCAATAAAAATTATTTTTAAACATGCTATAAATTTGATTCAGTCTTGATTTATATACTCAAGGGAATGGTTTACATTTGGCTCATTTGAGTGATTTTTATTTAGTTGCCTGATAAAACTTAAAAAATATGGTACTGGACTTACATTATAAATATTTGCCCTTGATTACCACTACAAAATAACTCTTAATAGTGTCTAGAGGAATTAAAAATTCATAAGTTTTTTCCAGCCCCGGCAGTAAAAGGTGTTGCACCCTAGAACCACTTCTGCCTCGGAATTTAATTCTGGCTATAGTGTTAAATGTTTAGCCCCCTCCCTTCTCCCACACAGTACATTTATGATTGCAACACTGCTATCAGGTATTAACTAGATATACAAATTATACACAAATATTAATTTATTTGTGTTGTAAGATTAGGGGCTTTACAATCAAGATGTAAAGGCACAACCCATTGTTTAATAAGTTGTATACTAGCGCCTAACTCAGGAAAGAGTTTTATTGTGTTTGTCAGTTGGCCTCACTGTGTACGATACTTTTAGTGTTTGTTCTAACATGTATTTAGTATATAACCTTCATTGTATGATTGA
>CABFVX010004330.1:33109-47698 GCA_902151425.1 Timema shepardi | reverse complement strand
GTATAAGATTTTCTCAAGTTCACAGAAATTAACATTTGTAAGTTTTTCAATTCTATTATTGCGTATAACCCGAACGAGTAGTAAGATGCGGTGATAATAATAATAATTTAATTATATTTGTAGATGGGCCTATTAATTATTATAACTCATTTATAAAAATATAACGAGGGTCACCATTAAAAATCTAGCGCAATTTTATATTTATATTAATGAAGGAATACTTCATTTCTATAGTTCATTAGTTTGAAAATTGGATCAATAATAAGACTGCATTTTTATCAGTTATGTTGTCTTTTGTCGAGGTTTTTTAATATACAGTAAAACCTCTTATAGGCCTAACTGAAATAAATAAGACTCAACCAGTTTCGGATATGAAATTAATACTTGATTAATAATACTAGGTAAATTAATTGTTTTGTAATATGCATGTACATACAGTATTTAAATAAATACCGTCAAATGGGGTGAATAGCAACACTTTCCATGTTATTAGTCTATGCTACATTAGTAGTTCTAAAGATAAAATCGTGTAACTTGCCTAAAACTTGGGTCTTGTTTTACCCATAAATTTTACCAGAAAATATTTAAAAAAATTGAATTGCATGTGTGTGTTCTTTTTAAAAAACTTGGTGTTTCTATTCACCCCACTGGGTGGGGTGAACAGAAACAGGAGCTTAAAGACCATGTGTGTTTCTATTCCTCAGGTTGAGGGTTAAATAGAAATACTTCTTACATTATTTACGGATGTTAGGGGTACACAGAAACACTTCTTATATTATTTACTGATGTGAGAAGTATACAGAAACACTTCTTACATTATTTATAGATGATCTTGGTTGACTTAACACCTTTTTCTTCTCCTCCGACCTCTCCTTTTCCCTCACCCTCTCCCTAGCCTCTTTCACTTCCCCTCCTCCACCACCTTTCCTGTCAGTACTCATAATTGTGCTGACATATCACACACTTTTCTACTGAACACAATCACCCCAGACCACTAAGTCAATGTTCTACTAGGTTACTAAAAGGTTAGTAGGTTTTATCCAGCAATTACCCTAAAACTTCTCAAAAGGTTCCCCACGGTTTAACAAGGTTATCAAAAGACACCAAAGATTAACTCTAAACATCACCAGAATCTCCACAGCCTTTACCAAAAGCTATTGTCAGCAGATCATCCAGGTCTAGAATCTCTATTTCCCCTTCTGATTCTATGGGCTCGGCGAGTGCTTAATCGAATACTTCCGGCGGCCACTCCTGGAAGTTAGGATCCTCTTTTATCCAAGCCCATAGGACCTCGTTTACGAATGGTGGTGGTAGACCTGCCTCTTCGTAGGCCCTGTTTATGGACTCCGCTGCTGGAGGGCTCTTTGCAATCTTCGTCATCACGGTTATAATACCAAATTTAAGCTATGGCAGCCACATGGATTAAAAAATGCTCGTGGATATTGGTTCAGAATTCTGCTTTGGACACCTTTTTTTTACTCCTACCATATTAGATCCATTATCATATCCTCGGACTTGACAATCGTTCATATCCAAATCAAACTCTTGCACAGTATCATCAAGAAAGAGGCCAGTAAGTCCAGCTCCCGAAGAGTCACTTACCGGCTTGTAAGCAATGAAACACGCACTTGGTCTTCACCTTCATTAGTGTAAGCAAAACTGCAATGTTAAAGATAATTGTTCAACGTGACTGACATCAGGAGTGCAATCCAGTATGATGGAGAAGTATTTAGATGACTTTACCATAATCAAAATTTTATTTCGAACTTAACTTCCAAGTAAGCCAATCAACTCGTTTTGAATACGCTTGCCAAAATAGTGGACATTAGTCTCCTTATTAACAATACAGCGGAGGTGCGTCATCATCACAAGGTCGAATTTTCCTAGCAGTTGCACTAAACCCATGAATTTACCATTATTAGGAGTATATAGTGTTTCAGATTCATAGCTTCCTCTGAACAATAAATTATTGCCTGCTAAAAAGAATACTATGGAATCATTCGTTAGGATAGCAACCCACCGTGATTTCTTGTCTTCAATATGTTTTTGCAAATGCTTGTCAATTCCACTGAAGTTCTTTAATCGAATCGATGCTTCTATCCAACTGTGCATGGCGCGTTGGTGAGCTTGAGGAAGTTTCGTGAGTTTTGAGACGCACTGATAAGTGTCTCCAGTCGTCAAATCCTTCTTTTCCTAAATTAGAATGGGAACTTCTTTTGAATAAACAGCAGCAAATACAATATACTTTATCTGCAGATTTAGAGTAAACGAACCATCTTCTTTTATAAGTTTCTCCTCCATTTGGCATAACCATTTGAAAAATGAAGTCCATTTTTTCTTGGATATTTTTCGTTGTTCATTTCGTTACTTACAGGACCTCGAATAATTATTTAATCTCTGGTTGCAGGGTCAACGAGCGACCATTTTGAAATATCATAATTTATATTTTCAAGAGGTGACGGTGATGGTATGTCTGGTATACCCTCTTCTGTAATATTTTGAACTGCATATGACATTCCTGAAATAGCTAAATTTTCTTGTGCATGCTCCTCTTCATCTTCATGGGCTTTGTCTGAAGAACTTCTATTAAATAGGTCTTCTTCCGTCGCGTGTTGGACTAGTTCCGACTATGACGATTCAGATGACTTCTCAACTTTCAAAAATTTTGCAGCCTTTTCAGTTTCGCCTTGCTTTTTTCGTTTTCTTTTTAAGTTTTGTGCGCCAGATAATTTTTTTGGGGGTAGTGACATGTTTTGTCTGTAAAGAAAAGGATGCATTATACTTTGTAAATATTTTCGATACCAAGGTAAACTGAAATTACCTGAAGTCAATTCTACACCCAAAAATATTGTCACTCGGAAACTTTTTACTATGGGAGCAACAATTACAATACATACTAGATCAAAATGTATTGAAAAGCTGATTTTCAAGTTGCGATTTAGGGTGACTTGCAAAACACAGTCTAATTCCATTTAAATGTTAGTTGAACGCAGTTTTTAATTCTAAATTAAATTAGTGCATTGCATAGCAACATTTTAGTTGATAAATACGTTTAGCAAAGTTAAATGCTCGAAAATAGGTATATAACGCAGCTAAAAGTGTTTACAGTACAACAAGAATTAGAACGAGAGAGGATATTTTATGGAACTAAAATTTACTTCTACATTAATTTTAACACATTAACTGTCTTACTTATTAAAAAGTCTTAGTCAACATCAAAACAACAGTTTAACTAATAACTACTTAAGACAGTAAGTAAATGCTTAACTTTTTTAATTCATAAACAATGTTAAGATGTATTTAGTTGACTAACGCAGAATTATTTTTGCTATAGCAACACTTTGCAGATGACCGAATGAAAGATCGAAATCATGGCGAAAAGCCCCGCATCTACTGTTTCAAATTGCATTCAAGTAAAAAAAAAAACAGAGTTCACGTGACACGTTCACACAGAAACAACGGACTACAACTGTTGACCATTTGTTTAGACTGATTATTGCTTACATAAGAAGGTATTTGTATTTTGTTTATTTCAGCATTATTCGGGAAGAAATAAAAACAAAAGAATGGCTAAACGTAAAGATAATTGTACTTATTGTCATAAATTTTATTTGTATGAATTACGATAGGTATAAATGCCTTTTACTAACTACTCCATAGCCAAAAAATTATCGAACTTTTCCACATAATTGAATTTTGTCAAATAAGTTAACAACACACAGACTGTTTGGGTGACGCCATTTTGTTAGTTATGTTCTTAAACAAGTGTCCGACTATGTTTAATTTTACATTAGTTAGGTTCGTCTGTTTAGCTATTAGTTAACGCTAAATAACGTTTATGAGTAAGAATTATTTTTATCCAAGTAAAATCTTTATCTATTTCAAGATAATGGAATTTTGACATGAGGTGCACGGACAGAGAAAAAAAGGTTTAGCTGTTTTACCGATGGCGTTAAACATAATAGCCCGAAAGGCGCTGTGCAATGCGTTGTTAATAATAATTGTATTTACAAAAAATACGTTCAGGCAGATAACAAACAAGGTTTAACTAATTCAAATTGCAGAAGATGTTAAACTGATGTAATGTAAGTCACCCTTAGACTAGCTTAGGTATGATCTATGATCTACTCTACGTAAACACAAATATGTCTAACATGATGTTGTTTCTAACATAATGTTACTTAGAGACAATGTGTGTTTCTATGCCTCGGGTTGAGGGTTAAATAGAAACACTTATTACATTATTTACGGATGTTAGAAGTACACAGAAACACTTCTTACATTATTTATAGATGAGGGTTAGAATTTGTATAGAAACCCTTCATATCTTGAAATAAAAACTTTACTGTTGACAATAGAGAATTAAGAAAATGAAAACTAACAAAAATACAAAATATAACATTAATCATTTAAGTAGAAATAAAAGATACAAACATTCAAACAATTAATAGATTGTTAAGTCGCTTAGATCATCTGGAAAACTAATCATGTCTTTAAAGCGAGCGGAAGAGCTAGAAATAGGCATATACAGCTTGTGAACTACATCTTGGTGGCTGAAGTATGACTCTTCGAGAGTTTCAGAAAACCTAATTGTCTGAAGTGTTCGCTTGTAGAAAGTACCCATATATCCAGCACCTGAAGGATGAGGGACTCTGCTGACATACAATCTGAAATATTTCTTTATTTTTCCATACACTTTAACCACTGCAAAGTCTCCAGGAAGAAGAGAAGTACCATTAGGACCACTTGAGGCAGTATCAATGTCTTCCTTCAATGTCTTCCTCTTCAGACAAGATGTTTGAGTCTTCATCACTCTCTCGAAGGGAAAAGTCAGAGTTATCTGATGATGAATCTAGTAGAACTCGTTTTGCCTTATTTTTAGAGCTAGTAGAAACTTTGGTGGTAGATAAAGAATGTTCAGGGTCCTGGTTTACTGGGCCTGTAGAGTCTTCCGTGTTAACATCAGTTAAACCCACGCTTTTACCAGGAATGACGTCAGTTTTTGTTCTTTTCTTTCGAGGTTTGGGCAAGTCATCATGTCTTATGCTTTTGAGAAGCTCTTTGAAGCTGTTATCGATTGTTTCAGCCGTTGATACTTGTTCATTGGTTTCCTTGGATATATCGGTCCTCAATAATTGATCTCTACAGAGAGGCACTATTCCGGATTTCTTGAAACCAGCAATGGCATTTCCCTCCTTCAGCCCGTCACACAGCTTCTTCGGGAGACCAGGAAACTTGTCTTTTGGGATAGTTGGCTCAGTCCTGCCTGGTCCTTTTTTCCACTCTTCAAGAATTCCACGTTCAAAGAATTTTCATCGGACGGAAAAATGCAACGTCCAATGGCTGCGTCAAGTGAGTTGAATTGCTCGGTAAAAATATAAGACTAACTTTGCTTTCTGAGCACATTTTTATTGTTTCCAGTGATAGATGGGATTCCAAATTGTCTCCTATTAGAAACGTTTTCCCATCAAGCTTTCTTAAATAAGGGAGAGCTACAGTTTCTAGCCAATCCTCGAAACAGTAGGAGTCAAACCAACCGGACTTGGTTCTGTTATATCGGGAGTTTTGGGGCCACCTTCCCTCCAGCTTTGGTATAAGTGTTGTGCCTTGTATACAACGTAAGGAGGCATTATAGTCCCGTCTCCTGCAGCGGCAAACATCACGGAAGTGGACGCTTTTGTTGAGTTCATAACCCGCTCGGGGTACTTACTTCCTCTTCGTATGATAACTTTACGCCTCCCGGGATTATCACATAGATTTGTATCGTCATATTTTATTATATTTGATGGCGGGACATATTTGAGCTCCTCTTCAAGCCTGTCGATATATGCGTTAATAACTTCTGGAGTTATTGCAGCTCTGCTTCTTTTTATGTTTTGACACATTCTCATTGATAGAGCATTTTTATGGCGTTGCATAAAGGCTTAAACAAAATCTCGACCGGGCATATTGTCCTTAAATTGTCTAACAGTCTTTCCCTGTATGATCTAAAAATTCCTTAACTATGATCCTCAATGTAAATGAATCAATGGGGTAACCCCACTCTCCACATATTTGTAGTCGATCTACAAGAAGTTTTTCCTCTAGTGAAGTTAAGGCAGTCTGTCCACCATGGTTTTTCATTTGGTCACCTCGTTTCCAATGTCTATATAACACGCTGTAATGAATATCATGTTTTTCCGCTGCTTTTCTCACACTGAGCCCTCCTTTCAGGTCTTCAACAGCCATCTTAATTTTCTCTGCTGAGTGGTTTTTATAGTGCTTTCCACTTCCAGGGTTTGGCTTGTACTTGAGAGGCATAGTAACATTCAAATCTAGAATAAAAATAAAAAATAATAGCAAATAAAAGTGGTGGGGTCAATAGAAACACTGTGTTTCTATTCCCCCTGCACATTCCAAACCGTGAGGTAGGAGTAAAAAAAAATTCATTGCAATAAATTTATTAAAAATGTGAACTAGTTACACATAAATTAAATGCTAAAATACCTTTTGTTTCAATTAACATATGTTTTTACTGAATTATGCCTAATAATTTGGTACTTATAACAGAAGTTTTTTGAGCACCAAAACACAGACAAATGTTATCTTAACTTGAGAAGACGAATGCATAAACTAACAGTGTTGCCAACATAACTAAACACAATTTCCTTAACTAAATAATGGTTGACCAACTTCAGAAAACAAAGAAACATGCTGTTTTTTTGTTGGTTTATCTGTCAGTTGCTTTCAAAAAAATTTCTAAGTTTTGTTGCTATTCACCCCACTGTTTCTATTCACCCCATTTGACGGTAGTTATTCAATATAACAAAATTAAATACACAATAAAAATAAATTTATCATTTCTTCTTAAACGAATCTGAAATATTTTTTTGGACTTTTTTTTTAAATTAGTATTTCTTAAAAAATAAAAGTTGTTACTTATCTAAAAACCTTTAGCCTATTTAGCAGTTAAGCTACTGAAAAAAAATTGGCTAGTCTTTTTGGATATGCCGGGTTTCAGATACAAAATAATAAATATTTAATGTCAGATTTTAATTATTTTGTATAAAGCTAATTTTAAAATGACTAAAAAAAAGAAGCCTAATGGCTTTCATTAATATGCCGCAAAAAGAGAGATTTTGTTTACTTTCTGTAAAATAGGGAAAGCCATAGAGACATTAAAGGGGACTGCCAAGGTAACCAAGATATGCCAATCAATCAGCTGTAACACTTAGGTTAAATATAGACAACTTTTAACAGTACACGAGTTTGTTGTTTACTGTAATGAACGCAAAACTATTTTCTATGACCCTATACATATAAAAACTTGTAAACATAGTTTAAAAGTCGAAATCTCTGAAAAGACCACATATTTCTGTCGATCATTAAGAGCTAAATGTCCGGGAAACGAAAGGTAACTGTTATAGGAGCGTGGAATGGATCTTTGGGAATAGAATGACGTCATTTAATAGGGGAGGGGGTCACAACACAGGGTACTTTCATTTGTATTTTCCTCCTCCCCTATTTGTTCTCCTACCACCAGACAGCTACATCCGGGGATGTTAAAAGGCCACTTTGTTTCTGGGTGTTTAAAAGAATTCCCGCTCAGCTATTTGAGTGTCTTAAACACACACAACATAACTATTAAGATAGGCCCTATATCATAATTTGTTGTTGTTTTGCATGTTTTATGTGTATGCTTGTGTATCTGACATGTTCTTTAGAAAGTATGCAAGGTTTTAAATTTCTATCCTCGCATAGTTTTGTTGACATTATTGCAATGGTCCTCTAACTATGGTTTGTGCACTAAACTGTGGTTCACGGCACGGCCACGCAACCAGGCAAACATAGGTAAATTTTGCAAAATCAAATAAAAATACTGGAATATTTGTTAAGTTGGAGAAATTTAACTGAAGGCTTAAAATAAAAAGTCTTTGGATGGACGAAAAAGTGAACTTACAGATTAAACATGTCTTAGTGAAGAGGCAGTAGATGTATTTCCGTATCACTATTAAATCATCCTGTTTTAAACATAAGTCACATGACCTGCCACTATTTAGTTTATTAAAGATAAAATAATTTATTATTTTCTTCAATTCTGCTTGGAAAAATGTGAATTGCTTCTGGAAAAGATATAGAATTTGTCAGTAAGAAAATATTGGCAACCCTGAATGCCAGGACAACAATCTTCCCGAATAGTATCTTATAATTTGAGACTAAGTTTCCAAAAACAAGTACCTAACTAGTACCGGTATTCTAACCTCAAAAGATCTGTTTTATTATAGTTTCATGTAAGAACTTCCCAGATATCCAAACATTTTTTTTTTCTAAAATGCGTTGTTTTCAGGATATTCTTGTGTGTCTACTTAAATACCTCACCTGATATTTTGTACCTGCTGGTTTGTTTGGTGTAAACACTTTGTAGTAATTTTTATATTTTTTGCACCAAACCACTCCGGTAAAGAATTGAGGGATTTTTAACTAAAAATATATATTTTATTTACCGCTATACAGCTACACACAAATCATGGCTTCAACGGTGATGTGAACAAAGTAAATTCTGAAAAACTGTAAATTCTCTTGGAAAATAGAGGTTTAGTTGAAAAATAACTGTTACATGGTTTCAACCATTAACTCCACCTTATTATATAATGGCGCTAAATCAAACATATTGAAAAATAAATGGATTAATAAACATTTGGTTTTCTAATAAATAAAAGGGTGACCTGGCGGTCTAGAGGGTAAGGTGTCAGACTTCTGTGCTGGCGGCCGGGGTTCAATCCTCGGTCCCGGCACAGATTTATCTGATTACCAAACCCTTCCTTCATCTCTNTGCTGGCGGCCGGGGTTCAATCCTCGGTCCCGGCACAGATTTATCTGATTACCAAACCCTTCCTTCACCTCTGACAAGACATCTTGTGAATGTGTGGAATGCCAGGCCTCCACCGTGGTTCGGATTCCACGTTAAACTGTAGGTCCTCCATTTCATCTCACAATCACCCTACCATTACACATTAGCGTAAGTGCGTATAACCCGAACGGGTAGTAAGACGCGGTGCTAATAATAATAATAATAATAATAATCTAATAAATAAATGTTAAATTAATTCCCTCCATAGTAAGTCTTTAGTACACTTTTAAACTTAACTTTTCACTATAACTAAAACTGTATATTTTTTAAATTTGATACATATAGGATTAGACCCATACTTATATTATATCTAAATTTTTATTAATCTGAAATGCTTTTACCAAGCATAATTAATATACAACCATGTATTTATACATTAATTGTAGTTCCAGTTAACTGAAATAAAGGGCCTGAATAATTTTTGGATATGAAATTAATACCTTGTAAAGATTTAAAAAGAAAATAAAATCTATAAATTACATAACTTATATAGTTACAGAAAAGTAAGTATATGTTTAAATAAATTAGTATTCACTACTTATAACAAAGTTAAAACACACAACAAAACTAATCTTCAAAAAAGTTTGAAATTTTCTTTTTTCAATTTGTGTTGCTTTATGCTGTTTGCCTTGGGAAAGGGGGCGGGTTAGGTTATCATAGCATAATGTAATGAAGTTTCAGTTTATAAAACAAACAATAAAAAATAGTAATTTATAAACTTAGGCATTTTTTAAGCTTTTAAAATCGTGTTTTTTGTAAATACAAATAAAACTGTTTGACTAGAAATTTTTTAGCACCGTGTCTTACTACCCGTCCAGGGCATATATGCTAATTACACTAATGGAAGGTCTAATTGTAAGGGAGAGCAACCACATTTGCGTGGAGGGAGAGTGGAAACCCATTTAGGGAAAAACCACCTTCAGTTTACCTGACTGGGATCGAACCCCAATCTTCCTTTGATCGGCAGTCTAATCCATCACGAGTGTAGCGCACTAGACCATGCAGTCACTGAAACGGGCACCTACTTTGTTCTCAAGTGTTTGTGTTTTGTTTAGAAAGTCGATAATTACAAATAATCACAGTACAAACACTGGATAAGCGTTTGTAGACCTAGCATTGTTAAATACAAAGAAAATATCCTTAGTCATTGTTTGAAATAACACTGGCTGAAACTGTGAATAACAAGAAGTGATAATCGAGATAATTTTAGCACACAATATTATTGTTCACTCACTTTCAACCTTGAACTTTTGGAAATAAATACAACAGTCAATTGTATCTTGAGTGATTCTTCTAAAGGGCACTGGAGAACAAGAGCTTTTTCCTTACACCGAGTCTTACTACCCATCTAGGCTCTATATTATATTTTAATTCAACTAATGAGGTGGGCGTAAGGATGGTCAAATTTAAAGTAAATGTACTCAAGATTTTCTGTGGATAAAGACTGGGAAACTATTTCGATAAAGCCACCTCGGAGCACCCTGTCGAGATTCAAACACCAACCTTCTCGCCGCTAACTCCTCCTTTACCTGTGTGTCCACTCTTGTGGTTAGTTAGGGTTCCTAAAGAGGCCCCAATCACGTGTTAGATTGGCCTGCAATGTCATGAAGATCGGGGTTCAGATCCCGCTCAGTTCTATTGAGGATGGTTTTACATGCAAATATGGGTAGATCACCGTTATAATGCTTCCTTCCTCATCCCTACCCCATTAGAGTAATTATCATATATGAAATATAACCCGAACAGGTAGCTAGACCCGGTGACCAAAAAAAAAAAAGAGCTCGAGATTTACTTGTTCAACTCATCCACATTAAGTTGGGGACAAATCTGATGGTGGTTGAAGCAACTCATACCATGTGACCATACAAATCATGCGGTACACACTACAGTTGCTGTTTAGAAAGAAGTGTTGAATCCCAATTTTTAAGCCATTAATGGCAATGATCGGCTATTAAAACATTTATATGTATATTCCTTTAGCGTCTTTCATCCCCCATTTTGTTCATCTATCATTAACCAAAATCTTAAATAATTTACACTTTACCTGTTGTTCTAGATGCAAGATCATAAATTTGTTTTGATAGTTATAGAAGCAAAACATGCTATTTGCACATGCTAATCAAATCAAACTCTGGCTATCTTACCATGTAACAGTAAACTTATTTGGTTATCTAACAAGTTTGTTCAACCACATTGGTCATGAGGTAAAGTGCTTGCCTCAGGACCTGATGTCCATGGGTTCATAACCAACCAGTGTCTGTAGATTATTCTTGAGCGATAAAAAATCCGTAGCATAACTTCCTTCATAGGGGAAACTTATATCTGTAGGTCCCGTGCCAATTGCGGCTCATAAAAGAACCGTGGAAGATATAAGATTGATTTTATAAAAATATTTTATATAAAAGAGTTTTACATTTAATGGCGCTACATCATTACAATGATGAGCTTTTTTTTTATCTCAGTTACAGAGAAATAATTAAAATGGGATATATTTATCCGTATGTAGACCTTTAGTTCTCCCAAAATCATCTTAGTGAGAAAAATGGAAAACTGCAATTTTGTTTTTAATGGCAGTAAACTACACCGAATTTTATGGTTAGATACATAATCATCTCTGTAAAAGGGTAAACTCACATTTCACCAAATATAGATACATTTTTCCATTTTTTCTATTTTTTCTATATATATATAGCCCTTTGGCACCATTTTCCCTCTATTTCATGATTTTAATGTAGAAGTATCTATAGCAGGGGTTTCTAACTGGCGGCCCGCGGGCCACATGCCGTAAGACCACTTTTTGCAGCCAGCAAAATCATTTTAAGAACTTTTTTTTAATCTCTAGAAAAGTTATGAAAAATATTTCATAGCTCGTTTCAAAAAATGTATTAATATTCATACGGCAAAAATGAGCAAACAAAGTTTATAAAGAATTAATAGTCAGCCGTTCTACAGGTTTTGCACCGCATCGCACAGTGCAGAATCCAGCAAGAGTAGTTGGGCCCCTCCAATGACCTCTCTCCCCTTCACTCCCATAATAATAGACTCACCCGGCAAGACTTGCTGGCTACTCCTAACGTCTCCACTCGGGCTCAGTAGCGCTTGCTTGACATTTTGGAGGCTTTGTTTTGTGTTGAGTGTGAAGTGTACCATTGCTTGCGTCCTTTACGTGAATTAAAATGGGCGGAAACTCAAAGAAACGTAAAATTAAAAATGAAAACAGAATTTACAAGGAAAACTGGGAGAGTGACTATTTAATTATTAACAACAGTGGGAAGCTTCAGTGTTTGGTATGCATGCAAATTGTGTCTGTACCAAAAGAGAACAATGTTAAACGACACTACTCAACAATGCATGAGGACAAGTATGCAACATATAAGGAAGAAGCTCGACACGCACTGGTTGCAGACTTCAAAAACAAATTAAAACAGCAAACAGATATGTTTAGTGAAGTCTTACAAAATCGGTCATCTTCTCTGTACGCCTCCTACGCGGTGTCGCTTGAACTTGCAAAGGCGAAAAAAAACCTTCAGTTTGGTTTAAAAAGTGTGCTATGAAAAATGGCAAAAGGCTTTTGGAGATGCCAAAATGGCTGAGAAATTTGAATCGGTGCCACTTTCCAATCAAACTGTACAGAGGAAGGTCATTGATGTGGGAAAACAAATAGAAAAATCGCAGACTAGATTGGTTAAAGAAAGCACGCATTTCTCGCTATGCTTTGATGAAAGCACTGACCAGTCAGATGTCAAGTCAGCTATTAATATTTGTACGCACCACCTTCGAAGATTTCAGCAGTAAAGATGAGCTATTTGATGTTTGTTCTCATTTATGATGCTTTAAAAAAATTGTTGCAAGGATTCAGTAAATGTTCAACCATTGTGACAGCAATGACAGGGGAGAAGACTGACGGGATCGTTAAAAGAAAATGGCGTAACGTGTCCTATGATTCACTGTCTTATTCACGAGGGAGCTTACGTGGGAAATCAACAAAGAAAACTGAAGGTTTTTAATTTGTGGTTAAAATTATTAATATGTTAAGAGGTGGAAATCGAGCCCTTTTTGCAAAGACAACTAAAGCGGGTTTTTTCTGGAAATTGAGGCAGAGTATGGAGACTTGCTGCTGTCCAAACATGTAAGGTGGCCGAGTGCAGGAAAGTGCCATGAACGGTTTTTTGCTATTCGCAAGGAAATCACTGAATTCCTTAATAAGTTTGTCTCGTCTGATATCACAGAACTAGAATAATAAATTCAAAAGCCCAGAATTTTTAAAGCAGTTAGCTTTCCTAACAGACATGACAAATCACCTTAAAACCTGAGTCGTCAAGGAAGAAACCAGGTGGTATCAGATATGGTGGGAATTGTAAATGGATTTCGAAACAAACTAAACATTTTCAAATGTTCTTTGGAAAACAATGAATTGACAAATTTTCCTTGCTGTCAACAATTAGCGGTGGAGAAAGACCAGGAAACTATAGATATTTCAGATTTCAGTTTACATATTCAAGAGATCATTGAAGAATTCAACACACTATTCAAGGAAACTGAAACACTGAAAAGCAGTGTACAGCTTTACATGAATCCTCTTGGTGCTACAATCGAGGAACAAGAACCACACCTACAACTTTGAGCTGTGCTATCTACAAGCCAATACATTCTTAGGGCCAGTTTCATAGTCAAATTTAGTACGCCTCAAGTGCGGCGCTACACTAAGTACATGACGACACCTACCTAAACCAGAATGGAATGGGCCAGTTTCCTATGCGAGAACGGCCCATTCCATTCGAGTTTAGGTAGGTGTCGTCATGTACTTAGTGTAGCGCCACACTCGAGGCGTACTAAATTTGACTATGAAACTGGCCCTTACAAATCATACAAGTGATCACATTTTTTTAAACTGCTATTCAGCGAAAAAATATCCAAACTTAAGACAATTTGGACTAAAAATTACTTAAATGTCTGGGAGCATGTACATATGTGAAAGTGGTTTTTCTTTTATGAAATTCATTAAAAATCAGTAAAGATGTCAACCTGCAGATTCTTCCTTGTTTGAGATTAGCAACAACAGAGTTGGAGGTAGACATTCGTTCATTGGTAGATGCAGCTGATCGACCACCATACTCCCACTAAATTGTCCTTTTTTTTAAGTTTTATTTTGACTTTGGATTAGTTTTTGTTTTTTTGCCATTTGTCAAATGTTAAGTTAAATAAACTGACATTGTTGCTCTTCTTCAAAATTCAATTGTTTTGGGTATAATAGTTTTTGTTTATTTTTAGTTTCACTCTTTTATGCAATTGTAAAATAGCGTTTTAAGCAATTAAAATAACTAAACCTTTGTTTCAATTAAACTATGCATATTATTACATGCTGGTACCTCTGTTCTATTTGCAGAATTATACGAAAATTGGCCTATTATTAGTGCGGCCCGCAATCATCCCTAGGTTTCCACTGTGGCCCTCAGAGCCCTTACAAGTTGGATACCCCTGATCTATAGGCTATATTACATTTTGATTCACATTCAAAACATGAAATAGAGGGGGAAAAGGCACCAAATGGCGGTATTGAATCAAACTTTGAAAGGAGGATACAAGCAGAAAGGCCTACACAACAGAAAACTCAAGGCCTCAAAGTTCACCATTTAACACAACAACAAATATATATTTAATTATATATATATATATATATATATATATATATATATATA
>CABFVX010004330.1:11584-28345 GCA_902151425.1 Timema shepardi | reverse complement strand
AAGAGGTGTGAGCTCAAAATCCCTTTTATGTAGGCCTAAGGTATTTTTTTTCTAAATCTAGACTGAATAAAAAAAATTTAAAAAATTGTTAGAAAATAGGTAACTTATATTAATAATAAAATTTCATTTATACCTATGACGTGCTAAACCAAATTTCATTGCTATTTAAGTAATCTAAAATTTCAACATCAGTCGCTTTGTTACCAAAACCTCAGGTCTAAAAACAATTAAAACAATATAATTTACCAGATCATAATAAATTAAGTAAGATAATTGGTAGGAGGGTGTGCGGGGTCAAAAATCATGACAAAAAAGATTTAACGTAATTTAAGGGTGGGTCGCCTATAAAATTAAAATAATACCAATCTATCCTGAAAATTCTCTCAATCGTTCACTTATGAGATTAATTTTAACAAAAGACATTATATATATTGTGAACCCTTGTAAAGATATTGTCTACAAAGCATCAGATTTTTAACCCTTTTATAGCAAAAAGCCAATATGATCGGATCTGCCTTTTGCTGTAAAAAATGCTACCCGTTAAAATGTTGATCTGATTGACTTTCCCAGGTCTGCGATAATTATGTCATTACCTAACAGCTAGAAAGAAAATATTACCCTCTATAATAGAACATTATATGCTGATATATATGATAAAAACTATTTTTGCTTTATAAATATCATTTGGGGAAATCGAGGTTCGAATCTCGGTTGGGTGAATTGTTTGTTTTTTTTTCCTAAATGGTTTTTCACTCTTCCCCTCCACGCAAATTTGTGTTGACTTCTTATAAATTCAACCTTCCTAATTCCTAGCCCATTAGTGTAATTAAGCTTACAACCCGAATGGGTAGTAAGATACAGCCAAATAAAAATATAAAAAAGTTTTAAGAGACAACAAAACAAAATTTATCATTTCCTCTTTTATTTTGAATTGTATATCTTAACAAACAAAAGATTTTACCGGTATAAATCCTATATTTGGCAGGTCAGCTGCGGAAAAAAAAATACATAAACAAAAATGCGACTAACCATTTCAGATATGAGAAGTTTTAGTGTACTTAATAAAAATAAATTTTGGTCATGCAATTGCACCCTTGTTATACCCTGAAACGTAGTGAACTTGACTCATTTGATTCCACCATATTGTAACTTACGAGATAGTCTCATATTGTAAATTGTCACTACCCTTTAGTTTAACTAGAGTTTACCCAGGATCACAAAGATTGAACATACGTGTATATTTTAACTATCAATATGTAAAATGGCAAAGATTTGTAAAAGACACTAGATTTTTTTTAAAAAGTGTATTTAAAATGTGTGAATCTTTGTTTGCACCCTTAATATTCACTATCAATTATTTAATGAATTTGTTGGTTATTTCAAATTTGCCAGGATTTTATATAACTTGACAGGAAGTGGACGTCCCAATGTTAAAATATTGGCACACCGTCATTGAATATGACCTAAAATAAAGAATTTAAGCTTACAGTACACAAAGAGTAAATGTAATTTTTCATCATTTTTCTTAGTAAATTGATGTGTAATTATTGAAACAAGAAAAGTCTTCCAATTGTATATGTATCAAGTTTTTAACAAAATACAGTATAATATAATGTAAAATAACTACAACGTTTGACAGACAAGTTTTGGAAACTTAACAGAATAATTTTTATTGGCTTTAAAAAACTAGTGGATCATGGTATATTGTCTTTAAATTAATATACGGATTTAGGGTGTTTTAAAAAGTTTGCTTGTTTTTAAAGATGCTTTGATTTGGTGAAAATTATATAAAATACGCAACTAAACAGTTTGTTAGTATAATAATTAGCACGATAAGACGCCTTTAAAGCTGTCACAATGTCCTTGAGTTTATTTATTTATATATTTTGTAAGGATATCAAATTCAATTCCTAAATACCAGTTAGAATATAAATTAATATTGGTGTCAAAAAAAAAATCAAGAATAAGTATTAAAATCTCAATTTTCAGTAGCTCGACTTCTATATCTCAAATAGCAGGGAAACAAAAATTCTAGTATCTAAACAAAACTACAATATTCAAAAGTGGGTAATTTTCCATGTCTACATTAGTTATTTTATCATATCTATTACATGCCTCAATAAGCGAAAAATTCTTGTACAGACGTTCAACTCAAACACATATTTAATTCTTTGATGCATCATTTCAAATAAAAGGTTCACTCCAAAATAAAGTCCAAAAATTCCAATGGGGTTCTTTTTACTTAAAAAAACCTATTTATTGAGTTTAATTAATAAGGAAAAAAGGTGTGAAAATGTGACATTAGCACATTTTCAACAACTTTTAAAGCCTATTTTCGGAGTTATAAGACTAGGCTTGATGAAAAAAGGACTCTAGATTTGGCCTTCCTCTAACAAATACAGTCATTGTTTGATATTTGAGAACTAGCAGCGAGCTTTCCTCTTTACCTCGAGATAAGAAGTTTCCTCTAACAAATACAGTCATTGTTTGATATTTGAGAACTAGCAGCGAGCTTTCCTCTTTACCTTGAGATAAGAAGTTTCCTCTAACAAATACAGTCATTGTTTGATATTTGAGAACTAGCAGCGAGCTTTCCTCTTTACCTTGAGATACGTAGTTTCATACTTTTCTTTCCCCTCTTTCTTATTGACACAACAAAGGATGGTTGTAGGTTAAGGGTGAAAAGGAGTATAATACTAGACAGAATAGAGAAGTAGTTCCAGAAAACCACATTATTCTAAGCCATGTGGCCTAACGGTGATTTATACTTTCTCGCTGACTGAGGCATTAAATACCAGAAAATTGTAAACGTATTAAACATGAGCTTTGTGTTTAAGGGATCCTATGCAACTTAAACAGGGTCAATTAGTTTGAGTGTTTTTTTTAATCTATTCACACTTTTTTTCAAGGTTCATTGCAATAAATTTATATCTATAAAAAATGTGAGGCTGGATAATTGGAAAAAGTTTGAAATTATAAACTTTGAAGAATCGAAAAATCGATTCTAAAATGTTTATATCAAATTCAAGATGAACAGAATTAGCAACACATTTAATATTTTGAAATAAATGAAGGGAGTTAAAAGGTGGTACACATTTAGAATTCAAAATAGACATCTCTAATGTATATATTTTAAAACTATCGGGACTAATGTTTCAACCCTAAAATTAAACTTTTATTTTGATCATACCATATCAAATGGAAGGTAAACTCTGCACTAATAATATTTAGGACCCGATGACAAAGTAAGTAAACACCCCACGGCTGCTCATAATCTGAAACAGCGGATACTACTGTCAATTAGTAAGGGTTGAGATTTTATTGGAATAAGGTGTAAAAAATAAATCGGTATATTGTTTTATTTTAATCAATATGTATATATTTATTTTGTGTTATGATTATTTAAAATTATATTGTGATAATTCTTTAACTCACAGTCACAGTTTTGAGTGTCTATACATTTCTTGGAAAGTGTGGATGGAAAAAAGAAAAATTGGAATAGGGAGAAAGTGTTATGTTTTCGAAGACACACAATAAAATGGCTATTATTGAAAAACACACCACACTGCAGTTGGTGATAGAAACTGTTCTCAGTGAATTGCAATCACTGTTGATAAGCTTATCGATAATTATGACAGTTCTATTTTCTATCGAAACTAAAATGCTATAGTCACGACTTATTTAATAATAATTTGAAAAAAAAAAATGGAAATTATACTTTTTAAGATGCTATTATTGCCTACTAAATGAGTTTTGTTTATCATGTTGAATATGTTTTACATTATTTTATGGATATGCACATGTTTACCAAATATTTATATACCTCTTTATATTATATATGCCTAGTAATTGTTTTACTTTTTGTGTTATTGCTTTACCTATATCTATTATTCATACTGTTGCAATCACCACGTTTAATGAGCTTAAGCCCCAATCTTACAATGTTATATTATTCTTTTCGTTAGGGCTTAACATAAGGTTAATGGATAAAGACCACTTCTATGGATTTTACAATGCTCGGTTAGAGCTAGCGTCCTCATTAAAGTGCTCGTAAAGTTAACACAAGGTCCACCTTCTGGTTAGCATTTTAACGTCCACATTAGATTACAAACATTTCGCCATATTGTTTTTATGACAATTGTTATTATTCAATTGAGGTTACATTATTATTTAAAAAAACAAACTTTGGACAGCATTTTATGGGTTCTTTTGGTTTTAATATTGTCCACCCATAATGAAATAGATGTTTCACCGATGATTACCTAATCACAGATTTATAATCTCTAACTTTCAAGCACTTTAATATTTACGCCTTTGTTGTAATTGTTACAGCGTTCACCTACCAGTAAATTGACCCGTGTTTAATCTCGATCATTTCATTCTTTTTTTTTTTAAAGAACAAACTACTCCCAGTTTAACACCGAGATGATAATAAAATAATTGTGTCGAATTTATTCCTTCTATTAATATAGCTGTTTAGTTTGGGATGCCAACGTTTATTTTGTGCAAGCTTTTATAGGGTGATTTGTAATTCGTCGTGTGATGTGGGGCAGAGGTTTTCAATTCCGGCCCGTCTACAACCAAAAGTACCCACTTGTTGAACTCGCAACTATGCACTAACATAATTTTGTCTGTTTACAATAGCTTACGCAAACACAAACGTATGTCAGAACTTTCGGACCCACTTGTCGGGAGAAGTGTCCATCTCTTGCGTTTATGTAGTTGCATTGGCTTGCTTTCAGCCAATAAAAAAACAAATATGGATGGACTACTAAAATCAAATAAAATGAAGTTATTCGGTCGATTACAACAGTTCTTGGAAATGTATTTTCAATTAAAATCATATATATTTATCCATTTAAATATTTTTTTTAAATAAAATTAAATGGTGTGTTTAAAAATTGACTATGATTTTTTACTGTTTAGATATTTAATTATTTTGATGCTTAAAAAATAGTGTTAAAATACAAACCTGTCTAAAATAAACAAAGTAGGTATACCCATCTTTATTTTCATAGAAAAAACCATTATATATTATAAACTTATTTGTATGAATATGATTATTGAATGACATGACTTGTTATAAACATGTATTATACTTTAATTTGTTTTCCTAACAACTCCATAACTTCACAGACATTTAAATATTTACTTACACTCTATTGGTTCAAATTAAGCCAGACAAAAGCTTTGTAGTGCTGTGAGAAGTTTAATGATAAGAACTAATGGAAGGCACCCGTCCGTAACTTGACGAGCGCATCAAAATAGTATTGTAAAATGCATCGCCAAGTTTAACCAACGGTTAAGTTACGAGGACTTTAACGTGACACTGTAAGATTGGGCCTAACTATTAATTTTGTTCTGTTCTTCATGCAAATATTGTTACTGTATAAAATGTATATGTCATTTCCTGAAATTGTTACTATAAGGTCTTTTTTTTTAACACCATAGCGTCAAAAGTTTCTGCTTGCTTGTATATTGTCTGTGTTATGATGTCCTTAAAAAAAAAAGTACATTACACAGGGCTGTGGAGTCGGAAGCAATTTCGGGGGAGTCATAGTCGGCAAAAATATACAGACTCCGGCTTCAAAATAAAAACTTATAATATTATCACAACTAAGTATACAATTTTAATTTTATACTTATTTTTTATTACTTAAGACCGATATTTTTAATTTGGATTGACAAATTTATTCAAATATAAAGTCACAATATCAAAGAAGCTTTCGATAAAGTAATTTGTATTGGAACATTTTAGTATAGTATATTTGTTATTGCTAATTAAATAATATATCTTATCCATTTATGAAGGATTTTGAGTCGAAAAGTAGAAAGATAGAAGAGTCTGAACCGAAGGCTTGGCATACCGACTACACAGCCCTGATATTACATTATTAGTATTATTATTACTATCATATAAAGTTTGAGATGTTATGACAAAATCGTATTGCTTAATATGTTGTTACTTGTCTTAGTTCTTTTTTTATTTCTAAGAAATTAAGTCAAGATTTTTTTTTACCAAAGATGTTTTGAATGATTGTTTGAAGGAACATGTATATAATAATAATAATTGTTTAGTATGCGCTGGAAATGAATGTGTGTGGGGGGGGGGGACACAGTATTAGTGTGTCTGCAAGATATTATAAATATATGTGGCAATTATAATTAATTTTGAAATATTATCGATGGGAGCATTTTGTTTGAAAAAAAAAGAGTAATTTCATTATTATTATTGTTATATTATAGTATGATTAAAAAAAACTGTTATTATTAATGAGTATTTCAAAAATAATACCAAATCTGTGATTATCACATATTTAAAAGAAAAGAAAAAACTTATTGTTCCAAGGAAATGATATGTTGGGTCTTCTAAAATATCGATATAAATAAAACAAAATTAGTTATGTGAAAAATCCCAATATTAATAATAAAAAAAAGACTTTGTATAATGTATAAAAGCTATTCTGTACGTCAAGTGGTTATACTATTCATAAATATATATTGTGTACATATATAATTAGCACATTGAAACAAATTTTTTGAGTTTTCATTTCTTTATTTGAATTCAATTTCTTCACCACCTTTTCCTTCCTTCCTTCCTACTTGAAGGTAAATAAACTTAAAAAAGAGTTTAATATGTCTACATGTGCATGTTAAAATTGGGTTGAATCCACTATTTTACGAATACAAATCTTTGCTTAACTTTCAAATCCCAAATCTTTGAAAAATTTATGAACCTTGGAGGAATTAAAAGAATAATTGAATAATAGAAAATATTAATAGTAAATGTAGAGGGGAAAAAATTCATCCATACATTCAGTTAAGTGAAATTAATGGTCTGGGTTCAAGTTGTTGAGTTTGTTCTAAACTTATGTTGGAGCTGAACCATCAATATGCTGTATTAGAGCCTTAAAACAAATTTCAGTAGATTTTTTTTTTTCTATAAAGGATCAAGTCTTAAATCTAATATTTTCTTGAATATATTTAAAGGATTCGAGGATCCCATCTCCTGTTACCTTGGCTTAGAAAATTCTCCATTAAAAAAAAAATTACTAGCCCCACGTTGGGCATTATTTTAAAAGCTTCTAATCTACCAGTAAGAACACATCTTATCCTGGAGAGATATGACTTAACTTTTAGGAAGGTATGGTTTATTTCTATCGCTCTTAACATTCTTTCAACTTGTAGCTGGGTGTGTGTACCATTTCATTATTGAACACTCATATCCTAGGAATAATATAGATCAAGTAGACAAGCCAAAAGATGGCATATTAATGCAGCATGGAACTTCACAAGTGGATGGGTTTTTTTTGTTTTTTCCCCCCATTTATTTGAGGTATTTAACTTGCACTTTCTGAACCGACTAATAATATCAGCACCCGACTTATAAACTAACTTAAAACTAAACTATCTCGGTGGTTTGTGGTACTTGCCTCGGGACTTGATGTTCATGGGTTCAAACCCAGCCAAAGATGATAGATTTTTTTGAACAGTAAAAATCTGTAGCATAGCTTTCTTCAAAGGGGAAGTAAAGTCGTTGGTCTCGTATCGATTGTGACATGTGAAAATAACTTTCCCATCAAATTTGGTAGGCCGTTCCGCACTTGCTCATAGAAATTATCGTGTGCTATCATAAACAGTCGGTTCAGGAATTGCAAGTTAAATACCTCAAATAAATAACTTAAATCTATAACAAACACAACATCCAGCCTCTAGCTGTTAACTTATCACTGTGAAAGGAAAAAAAAAACACATTTCACCAATTATACCATTTTTAGTGATGCCGGGAATCAAACCTGAGACTCTTAGCTCAGTAGGAAGACAAACTACCGACTAAGCTAAGGCATCAGACTTTGAGGGTTAAAATTTATCTCTATTTGTTCTCAAATTAATCCCTGTTTAAGATCTATTTGTGAAAAATATTTTTCACAATTACATTTTTTGAATAAGCCTTTTATTAGGGTAGTCTTGTCATCGCAATATGATCATGAATGGCCTGCAAAAAACCAAAGCTATATTCACAGTATTTTCAAATTTACTTACAGGAAAAATGAGTTTTTAAATACTCTTTTCACTGTCTAATAAGTGACATAAACATGGCTGGAATGCTAAATAAATTGCTAAGTTTATGTATCAAATTATACAATTCTATCCACTTCGGTGGCCTCATGCTACTGATGACGGGGAAATAAAGGTTCGAATCTCGGTCAGGCATACTTAGGGTGTTTTTCCAAAGTTGAGTTAGTGCTGCCATCTGTTAAGACAATCATAAGACCTTTCTAATAAACTTATATTATGGTTAAAAGAGATCTCTTGTCATATTTGAATTAACTTCAGAAAAAGTGTTTCCTGGGTCCTTGTGAGGTTTGAGATATAAAAGTTGTTGTCTTGGGGATAGTGTGAATGTAGCCTAACACGCCCTGGCTCGGAGATAGTGTGAATGTAGCCTAACACGCCCTGGCCCGGAGATAGTGTGAATGTGGCCTAACACGCCCTGGCTCGGAGATAGTGTGAATGTAGCCTAACACGCCCTGGCTCGGAGATGATGTGAATGTAGCCTAACACGCCCTGGCTTGGAGATGATAATATTCAGTGTAACAAGAATCAGTCTGGACAGACCGATCTCTATCAACTCGTCAGAGAGAGAGAGAGAGAGAGGGGGGACCCACCCGAAGAGTCTTGGGAGAGAAGAGTCCGTGAGGTTCTTCTAGTCTCTTCTTGGGCGTGACCTTGTGACTTGAGCCTTGTTGTGCACGAGCGCGCGCTCTCTTGGAGGGGAGGGTGAAGAGGGGAAGGAGGTACAGCACCTCACACGTGGGACTGCAACACAGTCCTGTACATCCACCGTCAAGACGATGCGCCAAAAAAAATAAGGTAGTTTTAAGGCGGGTAGGACGCGAGATTGGGTCAAGTGTTTTCTTGTAATTTTTGTGGCTAAAATAAATAAAATATTTCTACCGGTCCAAAGGTGTAATTTAATATTCTGCCATACGGTGATATCAACAGTTGTTGAATGTCTGTCATGAGCATAGCGGAATTAGATGAGAAACTTTTTAAATTGAGAGAAAAAGTTGTCATTAAATTCCAGGACACCCTTAGACAGATATTCAACAACTGTTGATATCACCGTGTGAAGAAAATTAAACTCTTTGTTTCTACTGGAGGAATATTTGATTTATTTTAGAACTGGCTTATCCTCGCATCCATATTAAGGTGCGGCAAAATGGAGCGTGAATAATTTTACAGTTTTTATAGCATTAAATGTTTTGGCCGAAATAAATCAAATATTTCTCCAGTAGCAACATAGAGCTTAGTTTTCTGCACGTGATAATATCAACAGATCTTGAATATCTGTAGAGGGTGTCCTAGATTTTTGTCAAAACTTTATCTCTTTATTTAAAGTGTTTTGACAAAATTCCAGGACACCCTCGAGAGATATTCAAGATTTGTTGATATCTCCATGTGCAGAAAGCTAAGCTCTACGTTGCTACTGGAGAAATATTTGATTTATTTTGGCCAAAAGAATGCAATTCTATAAAAACTGTAAAAAATACCTGCGCTCCCTTCTGCCACACCTTAAGGCGGCCGCCTCGGTCAGTGAGAAAGTATCAATCGCTGCCAGACCACGTGGCTTTAAATACATCCCGATATTGGTTGGAAGAACATCGAGGAAAATACAGACTATATTCCTTTGGAGCCAATATCGATAACATTTTACTAAGATGTACCATTTGTGTTATTTTACAAGTACGGTATTGACCATATCTGTCAAAAGTGACAGCTGCAGATCACATGACTTGACGTATGGATACATTAAAATTGTTTTAGTAACTGTAGTGACTAACTTCTACCATTCTTCCCACAAAAATCAATGGTCTGTAACGTTTTCTGAAACTACTTCTCTATTTTGTCTAAGATTATACAGTATTATTATTATTATTATTATTATTAATATTAATATTAGCACCGCGTCTTACTACCCGTCCGGGTTACACGCACTTACGCTAATGTGTAATGGTAGGGTGATTGTGAGATGAAATGGAGGACCTAAAGTTTAACGTGGGATCCGAACCACGGTGGAGGCCTGGCATTCCCACACATTCACAAGATGTATTGTCAGAGGTGAAGGAAGGGTTTGGTAATCAGATAAATCTTTGCCGGGACCGAGGATTGAACCTGGGACTCTTAGCACAGAAGTCCGACACCTTACCCCCTAGACCACTAGGCCACTTATTATACAGTAAAACCTTTTATATCCAAAACCATGGGCGTACCCAGGAGACGAGGGGGCTATGAGGGAGATATATCCCCCTTTTTCCCAAAAATGCAATAGACCTATAATCAAAAAGCATTATCTACCAACAAGTGAATAAACAGAAAATGTGCAAGTTTCACACAATGTTCCCGTACGTGTACATTAATATAATATAATATCGAAATTGAAAAGTGATTATAGTTACGAAAGATGATTCTGTATCGATAGATGGTGAGTGAAGCAGTTCCGTGATCATTCACTTGGAGCGCTAGTGTGTTTGGTTTAACGCTATAGTGGCTCATAAAATGGTGGACATAAAACATTGATAAGGTATAAGACGAAATGTCGGTTAGTACAGTAGCCCCATGACTCCTTTGGTGCTGAGTGAGAGCTTACAGCTGACGGCTTTGAAAAGTTACCAGACCAAATTATGTATCCCTACGCTGAACCATATGATCTGCAAAAACATGTGTTTAGCAGCTGTCACTTCTGATAGTTAAATTCAGGTATATACCTAAATTTTAACTGACTGTCAGAAGTCAGCTGTGAGCTGTCAGTCAGCACTAAAGAAGCCACGAAGCTACTGTATATACCTAAATATTGACTGTCAGAAGTCAGCACCAAAGAAGCCACGAAGCTACTGTATATACCTAAATGTTGACTGTCAGAAGTCAGCACCAAAGAAGCCACGAAGCTACTGTATATACCTAAATGTTGACTGTCAGAAGTCAGATGTGAGCTGTCAGTCAGCACCAAAGAAGCCACGGGGCTACTGTACTTATGTAAAGAGTAAGCTTCATATTGACTAGACCGATTGTGATCGTAAAAAAAAATCGAACTAAAGATTTCGATAAAATGTCGACATTTCATGACCAACTGAAACCAAAATAGTATTTTTACAATGTCGTTTGTCGGTCCGTCTATACCTACCTCGTAATAAAGTCAAAACTATTTCACCGATTAGGCTAAAATTTGGTATCTGGGGTTCTCATAAGGTCCCCCCCCGAGGGGTTTGTGGAATTAGATATCAAAACCTAAATCTGAGAGTAGTTTACTGATGGGCAATTCACACTAACGATTCTGATCAAATTGTTTATCTAGACACTGTTCATCATTATGGCAATCTCTCTTTACTCATGAAAATGGCATTGAAGGTCATGAGGTAAATTTATCAATTTTTATAATTTCTCCGGATAAAAGCAGAATAAAGTCTCTGCTGTGCACTGCAAGTAAAAAAAAAAAGTCTCCCCTATTTTTCTTAAGGAGTATGATTGGGCGGAGAGGCGTGAGGTGGGGGGAATGAACTTTACGGGCAAGGTATATAGTAGCACTTTTATAAAGATCACGCCTTACAGCTGATAATTTAATCTATGACGTCACATATTTTTTATTCAAGACTTCATTTCAATGCAGAACAAGATATACAAATCTTTTAAGCTGCCTAATTATATAGGGGAAAAATATATTTTCTTCTTCTTTATATTTAATATTAATAGAGAGAAATTTTTAAGAATTTCTAAAACATTTTTTTATTTTCCAAAACTGAATAGTCATATTTTACAAAATAATAAAATATAATGACTAATGAGCATAGTTATGTTTGTACCAATATCTTAATATTTATTTTTTTAGCACTACATATCCCTAATAGTGTGGGTTATAAACCTGAGCACAAATTATGATAACGTGTGAGGGATGAATGAGGTTTAATTTAAGGGAAGTTTACCCCAGGTTTGTTTAGAGGGAGAGGTGCAAAATAGATATGTAGGAAATAATCCCACTTAGTGCACCTGACCGAGATCTGAAACGCGATCTCTCTGTTCCCAGAAGTCTCACCTTTACTACGCAACTAGCGAAGAAAGCTATTTTTAAATTATTATTATTATTATCACCGCGTCTTACTACCCGTTCGGGTTATACGCACTTACGCTAAATGTGCAATGGTAGGGTGATTGTGAGATGAAATGGAGGACCTACAGTTTAACGTGGAATCCGAACCACGGTGGAGTACATTCACAAGTTGTGATTAATACACGTCTTGTCAGAGGTGAAGGAAGGGTTTGGCAATCAGATAAATCTGTGCCGGGACCGAGGAATGAACCCCGGCCACCAGCACAGGAGTCTGACACCTTACCCCTAGAACGCCAGGTCACCGCCCATTTAAAAAAAATGTTACATTATTTCTAACAAATTATATGATATTAAAATATTTACCAAAGATTCGCAGGCAACTTTTGTCACGTGAGGTGTTTGTGGAAAAGACGTATTGAGAGTATTTGTAGAACATATTTTTAAAACTTTTGGGGGAGAATGAAAAAAAAATATTTAAGGACATGTTTTAATGCAAATTTCGGTTTTTTTTTTTAAACTTAATTCTAACAATCATACAATGGAGGAGCCCGTTGAAGGTTCGTTGCTCGCCGGAGGCCTCACACTGGTGCATGGCTGGTACCCCACGGGGGCCATCGAAGGTTCGTTGCCCGCCGGAGGCCTCACACTGGTGCATGGCTGGTACCCCACGGGGGCCATTGAAAGCTCGTTGCTCGCTGAAGGTCTCGCACTGGTGCATGGCTGGTACCCCACGGGGGCCATCGAAGGTTCGTTGCCCGCCGGAGGCCTCACACTGGTGCATGGCTGGTACCCCACGGGGGCCATTGAAAGCTCGTTGCTCGCTGAAGGTCTCGCACTGGTGCATGGCTGGTACCCCACGGGGGCCATTGAAAGCTCGTTGCTCGCTGAAGGTCTCGCACTTGTGCAAGGATGGTACCCCACGGAGGCCATTGAAGGCTCGTTGCTCGACGAAGGTCTCGAACTGGTGCAAGGATGGTACCCCACGGGGGCCATCGAAGGCTCGTTGCCCGCCGAAGGTCTGGGACTGGTACAGGGCTGGTTTTGCAGCTGGTACACCGCCGACTCCCTCTGCAGATCCTCGTCCTTATGGATCCAACAGCACAGAACGTAGTCCGGGTTGAAGAAATGCAGGACGATCGGTTTGATGCAAAGGTCCAGGCACGACAAGTAGATGTACGCCATGAACACGAGGTCCCTGTCGTAGTAGAGGAACTCCATCACAGGGGGGACCACAAACGCGACGGCGCACACGAGGGTGGGGACCTTACACAGGATGAACAGCAACACCAGGAGGGAGGTCGTCAACGATAGCTTCTCGTTTCTGGCGAGTTCCTCCGTGCGGTGGGCCCCCCCGTCCCTCCTCAACAGCAGCTTCATCTTGAGGTAACACCCTCCGATGAAGAGACTCGGGACGACCACGTACGCCAGACACACCGTCACGGTGCTCAGACGCCCTTCGCTACGGATGTCCTTGAAATCAGGGACGCAGGCGTCCTTCTGAATGATGATGGCCGGCGCCGAGAACGACGCCGCCAGAAGCCAAGTCCACAGTACGGCGACCAAGGTCCAGAGGTTCGCGGCGAGCCTAGGGTCACGTTCTCGACCGTTCAAGATCCCCTTGATGCTCCGGAAGTGGTAGGCGCTGAGGACCGCCAAGGAGTAGGAGGCGACCCCCGGCGTCGCGTCGGAGACGAGCCTGATCACCTCGCAGGCGCTGCTGTCCCAGCTGAGGGTGTTCTCGCCGGACACCACGACGAGGAACATGGCGACGGGGGTCATGATGTTGACGAGGTCACTGACGGCCACGTTGAGCAGGAGGGTGTCGCAGACGGTCCTCAGGCGAGGGTTGCAGGTGAACCTGAGGACGATGTTGCCGCTGCCGAAGAAGCCGATGGCGCGGCTCACCAGCCACACTATCGGTGTGAGTATCTTGATGTTGAAGTAGGAGCACAGCAGCCCCGTGCACGAGGTCCAGGGCGAGGCGTACAAGGCGGCTCTAGGCACAGTCTCATTCTATCAAAACAAGGGTTCGATATAACGAGGATTACATCACAATTCATTCTCTCGTAATATTACTATTATTATTAGCACCGCGTCTTACTACCCGTTCGGGTTATACGCACTTACGCTAATGTGTAATGGTAGGGTGATTGTGAGATGAAATGGAGGAACTACAGTTTAACGTGGAATCCGAACCACGGTGAAGGCCTGGCATTCCCCACATTCACAAGATGTCTTGTCAGAGGTGAAGGAAGGGTTTGGCAATCAGATAAATCTTTGCCGGGACAGAGGATTGAACCCCGGCTGCCAGCATAGAAGTCCGACACCTTACCCCTAGACCGCCAGGTCACCCTCTCGTAATACAGAGTGTTGCAATACTGGAAAATATCTACCTCAAGGTTGTGAATCAGCTTCACCTTTTATGTAATAACAAACTCAAAAATGTATGAAACAATTAGCTAAAACTATTATTTATGCTTTTAGTGAAATTTCGATGTAGTAATCCTTACCAAAAAAGTCTAAATGATAGTTTTGGCTATTTGATTCACACGCCCCTTACAATTATAATAATTGTACAAATGGCAGCACGAAACCAGCTCCGAGTCGAAGGTGGATGCGTTAATTTATAGCACTTGATCTTAATAAAAAAGCACATATTTGTAGCCGACGATTTCCACACGTCCTTCACAGACTCTGCCTTAAAATATGAGTGAAGAATGACCCTGGGTAAAGGAACGATTCCTGGATAGCTCAGTGGTTAGAGCATTGGCGTACTAAGACAAAGGTCCCGGGTTCGATCCCCGTGTCCAGGTGTCATTTTTAAATTTTCTGAATATCAAAAATGTATGTTCTACAAATTCTAATTGTCCCTTCGCATGATAGTCTGTTTCTGTCCCTGTGTATTTCTGTCTATATGTCAGTCTGTCTCTATTCGTCTGTATCTATGACTAGAGCCATTTTACCGATAAGGCTAAAACTTGGTATCTAAGGTTTTTATTGGGTTCTCCAGAGAAGTTTTTGGAGTTAGATATCCAACCTTAGAACTAGGAGTTCACTGAAGAGCGAAAAGAGAGGGGGAAAAAAAAACTTTCTTGAGATTCAATCTAAACATTTTGTATCAAGACAACTGTTCGTGCTGAGAGGTGGTAACACTTTTAAAAAGAAAAAAAAAAGTTGAGCTTAACGACGTTGCTTACTTAGAAATTTCGAAGCTATTTCTTGAAGCGGGTTGCATCTTAACCTGACGCACCTAAGCAGTCTATGCACAATCAAACTTAAGACACCAATGTACGACATAGAAAGAGAGGGAAGAAAATAAGGTCACCTTGAGATGGCCTTTGTCTATGTGCTGATAACCCTTACCCTCTTCCTCTGACGAGTTTACACAAACACTTTAATATTTGGTCCATGAAAACATTTACTTGTTTATTTTAACTTTACCTCTCTATCCTGACAGGAGGACTCCTACAGGACCTTTTCGGGACCAAGAAAAATAACCTAAATTTTAGAGGATTTATTAAAAAATACGTTTACATAAAAACTATTTCGAGATAAAATAATAGTTTTCTGACACTGTAGAACTATTTTTAGAATTATTAAATTATTATTATTAGCATAGTGTCTTACTACCCGTTCGGGTTATACGCACTTACGCTAATGTGTAATGGTAGGGTGATTGTGAGATGAAATGGAGGACCTACAGTTTAACGTGGAATCCGAACCACGGTAGGAGGCCTGGACATTCCACACATTCACAAGATGTCTTGTCAGAGGTGAAGGAAGGGTTTGGTAATCAGATAAATCTGTGCCGGGACCGAGGATTGAAGCCCGGACCCCCAGCACAGAAGTCTTGACACCTTACCCCCTAGACCACCGGGTCACCTAGAATTATTAAAGAATTTGTGGTTTTTGTTTCAACGTTATATCCTTAAACCTCGCTGAGTAAAACATAATTCATTAACACGTGAAATCCTATCTTGACCGGCTGTGACGTCACAGATAGGCAAGGTCGTTAATCAAGACCAACTTTGAAGTTTCATGGATAGCGATGGGGAAACCAAATATCGCAAAAAAAAACAACGTACCTTCACTATTTTTCAAATATTATTTAGACCTACCTTAAAGTCCGACACTTTAGCTCAGTCGGTCTACCGAGTTGAGGGTCCCTGGTTCGATTCCCGGCTTGGGCGAAAAATGTATCATTGGTGAAATGTGGGTTTACTCTTTCACATTTATCAATTAACGACCTGGGGACTGGATGTTGTGCCCTGCCCTAGTCTTAAGTTAGATTATAAGTCATATGAAGCTACGACAAGCCTGGCAAGCTGGTAGTGGACTTGAATAAAAAAAAAACTGCCCACAGGCTGGAAAAAGGGCTCACCTCAAACATTAGTTTTTAAAGAGAAACATGTAAGTACTCTCTGAAAAATTAAATGAATTAGCTAAAAGTAATCCTTTATGCCTACACTTGTTATATGCCCTAAGCTCCTACAGTCCAATTTTCGAAAAACATTGCACAAATATCTTAAACTAAAAGCAAGTTTTTTTTTAAATTTCCCTGTCTACTCCCCTGAATTTTTCTTGTAACATAAAATTCCAGTTTACCAGACTCCTATCGACACCCTCCCAACAACCCCCCCCACCCCCCCCCCCCC
>CABFVX010004329.1:24497-63022 GCA_902151425.1 Timema shepardi | reverse complement strand
TATATATATATATACACTTCATTTTTATTTATTTGAGGTATTTAACGTGTACCTTCTGAACAAAGAATGAGAATTTCTAAAAGCGAGACTTAAAGAGCCAACCAGTTTTGCTAGAAAGATATTCTCACATACCTTCCAGGGTTCTTTTACATGCCTCAATCGATATGAGACCGATGGCTTTACTTCCCCATTCGAAGGAAGTTATGATACGGATTTTTATTACTAAAAAAATCCGTCAACCCCGGCTAGGTTTGAACCCACGAATATGGTGTGCTGAGGCGAGCACTTTACTAACCCAAGACCAATGAAGTCGACAAGTATATTATGTTTATTATTATTATTATTATTATTATTTATTATTATTAATTATTATTATTAGCATCGCGTCTTACTACCCGTTCGGGTGATACACACTTACGCTAATGTGTAATGGTAGGGTGATTGTGAGATGAAATGAAGGACCTACAGTTTAACGTGGAATCCGAACCACGGTCGAACCACGGTGGAGACCTGGCATTCCTCACATTCACAAGATGTCTTGTCAGAGGTGAAGGAAGGGTTTGGTAAGCAGATAAATCTATGCCGGGACCGAGGTTTGAACCCCGGCCGCCAGCATATAAGTCTGACACCTTACCCCTAGGCCGCCAGGTCACCCAAGTATATTATGACAGGCGAAGCTTGGAAAAGGGGGAATGAATGATGATAGTTACGGAAATCAACCATATATTAATCATATTCGAATAAATTGTAAAATGACGCCAGGACACAGTAATCGAACCCGGAACTTTTAGCTTAGCGCTACACAGCTCTTCCACTGAGCTATCCAAGGATCGTCCCGAGATCAGGGTCATTCTTGAATAATATATTTTAAGGCAGAGTCTGTGATGGACACGTGGATGGTTACTAAGAGCTATCATTGATATCACAGCCACTGGTGAATTGGTTGTGGCTTTATGTTGCCGACAGTTAGAAATACATAATAGCATTCCAAGATAGATGAAAGCAACGTAACAAAATTATAGGTAGATTTTTGCAGGAAGAACAATATTTGGTGGTTACTAAAACGATCTTGATACCGTATATTCATACATCAAGTCATGATATGCAACTGTCACTTTTGATAGATATTGTAGATACAAAATACCTATAAAATAACACAAATAATATAGTAAAATGTTACCAATGTTGGCCGCAAATAAATATGTTTGAATTTTCTTACTGTTCTTCCGACCAAAATCAGGGTATACGTATATACGTACAGTAGCCCCATGACTTCTTTGGTGCTGACTGACAGCTCACAGCTGAGAGCTGACGGCTTTAAAAGGCTACCAGACCAAATTATGTATCCCTACACCGAACCATACGATCTGAAAAAACATGTGTTTAGCAGCCGTCACTTCTGACAGTCAACATTTAGGTATATACCTAAATGTTGACTGTAATAAGTCAGCTGTGAGCTGTCAGTCAGCACCAAATAAGCCATGAGGCTACTGTATATACCCGTAAGACCGGTTTCCCACCATTTTGACAAACCGCCTCATGGTGTCATATGACATTGTTAGACCCAGTGAACGACGTTGATGTTACAAAGGCCGGACAAAATTCAAGCCAAGTCACTGTCATGGCGTCATTTGAAGATGATATAGATCTTTTAATTTTAAATAGTTGTTCTTTACTGATATTCGAGGAAGAGGAGGCCAGACAAAGAAAGTGTTGGGTGCATTCTCTGCACAAAGAAAGATACATTTTAGTGTTTTAAAATAAATTGAGAGAAGAAGAAGTTAAAAAATTTCACCCACATGTGTGGAGATGTGTGATTTTCTTCGTTTGTTAATTGAAGTCAAGATTAGGAAACTTCACACACTCTATAGACAAAGCATCACAGTAACTGAGAGATTACTCATAACATTAATGTAAGCAAAAAAAAAAGTAATAATTTTACTTAGTAATAATATGACGACCTGCTTCAGGGAAGGTTTTGTTGGACGAGCAAAACCCATCGGATAGAAGGGCATGGACCTTCATTGGACATATGTTCTATGCCATATGAATATCAGATGATGCCATATGACAAAGTGAGTTTGGTGTGCAGCAACTGATTTAAACAATAAACAATGTGTAAAATTATTCGTCGGACTGTCATATGAATGTTTTTGCTTAAGGGAACGGCGTGATTAGGTATGTATATGTTATGGACGAAGTGATTAACCAGGTCACTATGAAAATTGGCCTGGCATTATGCATTATGTGACCAAATCAGTAGGGCAAAGTGATAAATATTTGTAATTTTAATCATTTTGACCGGGCAGAATGCATAATGCTCTACACTCTTCGAGCGATGTGAAAAACAGTGCAATATTACGTCACTGGCAGGGTGGGAACCATGAACATCCCATCCCATCACATGCCAGCCAAGCTGCGACTAACCTAAATAGTTTTATTTTGTTTTTATATAGGAAGGAATGACTATTACAAATTATTTAAAAACATCATACTGCCCAGAGAGAGTGGAGCATCACGCATACTGCCCGGTCAAATGATAAATTAAATTAAGTTAAATAACATTATACATTGTTCAGTATGTATCGATTATGAACGCTATACCTAGTTGAAAATAGCGTGTTTCTACTTATTTCGCACTATGTGCTATGCACTATTGTTATGCAACTTTAGCTATCAATGACTTATTTTTTTGGGTGAACGTAAGAAGTTCTCTCGAGCTTTCCCCTAAGGGGAAAAGTGAAACCATTGATAAAGTTAAACGCCCGTGGTAGTAGATTATAAGCCAACCCCAGAAGGTTTGCGGGTTGCAGAGTTTATCAGGGACTCCCATAGGATCCATCTCTAATATTTATCGTTAACTTCCACAGGCCATTGTCTAGCTAGACGGTTGGAGAATGTCACCAGGAAACCATTTCGCTTATTTAAATGCAAATTCAGTTCCCTCCGCATAATATATAGGACAGCAGACGGGCGCACTAGAACTGCGGAACAACCTGTAATCCCATTCAACTCCTAACCTAACCTAATTTAACCTAACCTAACCTCCATGTTGAATAATTTTTACTCCACAGTTCGTTTAAGGGTATTTACTACTGAGCTCGGATGAGTTGTTCGCAATTCGTGTGCACCTGTGATTAAGGCATAAGTTCGCCGCTGAAGGGACGTTCAGAGTTAGAATCTCGGTTAGGTATACTCAGGTAATTTATTCTACAATGCATTTCTACCGTTCCTCCACTGCAAGTGAGAGTATATTTATCTCACTTCTACGTCCTCCAGTCTTGGTCCTAGTTTGAAAATTACGCATCGACTCGGAAGAGTACAAGTAAGGGGACAAAAAGGTTTACTTTTTTTTTCGCACCGTGTCTCCAGGGCTGCCACGCATATGGAAAACTGGGAATTCAAAGGAAATTTCACACACAAAACTTCTAAAAATGCTGAAGTATTTATGAATTTTAGACACCTAATTCAAGCTTAAAATAGTTGACCTTTGCATGTGAGGAATAGCAAATTAAATAACTAAACACGCTCATTCCAACGCATGTTTTATACGTGACTCAAGTTGGCCCGCCACTTTGCTGAATTTTTTTTGTCTAATCGTTTGTGCTCTATTTGTGCTCATATGTGCCCGAACATGAACATTTGTGCTGTGAAACCGGCCAATTTAAAAAATATTTAGTGTGGCGGGCCAACTTGAGCTCAAGCTAGCCCGCCACATATTGAAAAACACAACATAACAAAATGTATTTAAGTCAATCCATTGTGCTCCATTTGTGATCGAAAATGAACATTTGTGCTTTAAAATTAGAAAATCTAGAACACATTTAATGTGGCGGGCTATCTTGAGCATTCCATATACCATAACATGTAGAAAAATTGAGTTCAAGCTGGCCCGCCACATTTTGAGATATCAATGTAACAAAATTCTGTTTTCACCATTCGTTTAAGCTTCGTTTGTGCTCATATGTGCCCGAAAATTTGTGCTCCAAAACTAGGCATGCTATATAACATTTAATGTGGCGGGCTAGGTTGAGCCTTCCCTATACCATAACACGTAGAAAAATTGAGTTCAAGCTGGCCCGCCACATTTTCAGAAATCAATGTAACAAAATTATGTTTTCACCATTAGTTTTTATTTTGTTTGTGCTCATATGTGCCTGAACATGAACGTTAGTGCTGTGAACCTAGGGTTTTTATATACTATTTATTAAAGGCGATTAAACTAGAGCTCAAGCTTGCCCGCCACATATTGATTCTGAGCTCGGTGAAAGAAGCCAAGTGAGGAGCTATGTAAGTAAGAGACGTGACTCAAGTTGGCCCGCCACATTGCTGAAAAAAATAAAATAATGTGGCGGGCCAACTTGAGCTCAAGCTAGCCCGCCACATATTGAAAAACACAACATAACAAAATTTATTTTAAGTCGATCCATTGTGCTCCGTTTGTGCTCATATGTGATCGAAAATTAACATTTGTGCTTTAAAATTAGAAAATCTAGAGAACATTTAATGTAGTGGGCAAACTTGAGCATTCCCTATACCATAACACGTAGAAAAATTGAGTTCAAGCTGGCCCGCCACATTTTTAAATATCAATGTAACGAAATTAGTTTCGTTTTGAAACATTATCATAAGCCTAAAATAAATTACTCGATTCAGATCTGATCTTACTCCTTAGAAAACAATTTGATTCAATTTTTACAAGCAGATGATGATTCGACAAGGTTTCGATTCGATAAAAAAGATTTAGCATTAGGTTCGGATTAGATTCTAATTTTTTTTTAAACATAAGATACGATTCAGATTTTAGTAAATTATCCAGGATTCGGATTCGATTAGAAATTTAAAATGATGTGTTCACACAGGTTAGATTATTATTATTATTATTATTACTATGACGCGTTTAATCTATCGACAAGTCTGTTACTGTATTGGTTTGTGAATCAACACAATAATGCTTTACCACATGAAATAGTCTATAAAACCCTTAACTTTTTAGAAAAACGTTCTTGTTTGGGCAAATATTAGCACAAACGAATGTTGAAAACAGATTTTTTTTATGTTTTGTCTTTCAATATGTGGCTAGCTTGAGCTCAAGGTGGATCACCTTAATTAAATGTTATCTAAAAGGCCTAGTTTTACAGCACAAAAGTTCATTTTCGAGCACTTATCAGCACAAACGAGGCTAAAACGAATGGCGAAAAAAGAGTTTTGTTTCATTACTATTTAAAATGTGGCGGAAAAGTTTGAGCTCTATTTTTCTTCAGGTTACGCTGTAGGGAAGACTGAAAGCCCGCCACATTAATTGTTGTCTAGATTTTCTAATTTTAGAACACAAATGTTCATTTTTGGGCACATATGAGCACAAACAAAGCGCAAAAAAATGGTGAGAACAGAATTTTGATACTTTGATTTTTTTTAATGTGGCGGGTCAGCTTGAACTCAATTTTTCTACATGTTATGGTATAGGGAATGCTCAAGTTAGCCCGCCACATTAAATGTGTTCTAGATTTTCTAATTTTAAAGCACAAATGTTCATTTTCGAGTACAAATCGAGCACAATGGATTGACTTAAATACATTTTGTTATGTTGTGTTTTTCAATATGTGGCGGGCTAGCTTGAGCTCAAGTTGGCCCGCCACACTAAATATTTTTTAAATTGGCCAGTTTCACAGCACAAATGTTCATGTTCGGGCACATATGAGCACAAATAGAGCACAAACGATTAGACAAAAAAAAAATTCAGCAATGTGGCGGGCCAACTTTAGTCACGTATGTTTTATCCCTCCCTCTTTCTTATTTTCTCTCTGAAACACCGCGTTTCTAAATGACTGCATATATTTCCACATCAAGGTCAAATCATCATAACATAAACACCAGTAACATTACTTCACAATAGAAAACTCAAGTTTCACTCTTCTATACTTCTGANGGGGGGGGGGCGGCGAAGGGAATTCCTTTTGAAAAACCGGTAAAACACCGGGAATTTTATACCAAGAAAATAGTGATAAGCCTGGTTTTACCTGCCGTCCGGGATATTAGCATTCAATTAAACAACGAAGATAGGGATGGAAAAATAAATATGAGAGGAAATGTACCTAAATTTTCTTGGAGGGGGCGGGAATTCCCTCGCTACACCCGGTTAGGCTTCGAACACCGACATCCCCGTTAGTGGTGAAGCACTCTAGACTAGTTCGACGTTTTGAGTCCGCGTGCACACTCGTATGAGTTTAAACAGGGACATACACGTACATTTGTTTAGGTTGGGGTGGATGGCGTTGGGGGGGAAGGGGGTCGGTTCCGACAGGAGTGGCGTGTGTTCTCTCAACAGATGTCAACGATTTTTTGTTCGTAATTTGAGTTATAGCTTAGAACCAAATTGAGGTTGTGTGCGCTATGAGCCGTATAAAGAATGCAATAGGCAACTAACTAGCCTAGGTATTGAGTAACACATAGTAAGATTCTGATAAGATCATTGTCTGACTGCTAGAAATGTTACGTATTCATACGTCTAGTCATGTGACATTCCACTGTCAACTGTAAAATGTTTTCAATGCTAACCGTAATCAAATATTTTGGGTGTCTTCTAAAAGGTTATTTAATCTCATACTGTAAATGAGGTTTTGAACTTAGGAA
Organism: Timema shepardi; assembly: GCA_902151425.1. Classification (NCBI taxonomy): domain Eukaryota; kingdom Metazoa; phylum Arthropoda; class Insecta; order Phasmatodea; family Timematidae; genus Timema; species Timema shepardi. The sequence continues at coordinate 56,389 of CABFVX010004329.1, read as the reverse complement.
CCTCTCCCTCTCTCGTTAATCGGTACGGCACTGATTTTATACAATTCCTTGATGTATTATTTTTGTTACAAGGATTTACATTTCTTCACTGTAATTTTTTTTTAATACCCGAGTGCATTACTTTATTTGTCGATTCTGTTTAGTCATTAAGTTGCCTCCACAGCTGATATCTCGTAGATCCATACCGGTCTGAAGGTGTAGTTGCGCAGTCCGCCCAATGGCGGCTATTTTCAAAACCTAGGTGAGCGAAGGAATAGGCTCGGCACGACCCGGCATTCTTTCAGTCTTGTGAGCGTGACGTGGTGTTCGGCTCGGCACGGCCCGGCTCATGGTGACCTTGGCAGCCTGAGTGCTGGTTGGTTAGCCGTGCACCGGGCCGTGACGTCGCTGCTAGTTCAAGTTCAAGGATAACAACAGAGTAGACACAAAGCAAATAAAAGAAAATACATATAATTACTATGATAATATTTAAATATTATGTATGTGCTTGTGACTTATTCAAGAATTTAAACCTACTTTCTTACAACTTTTCTTTTCAATCTCAATTATGTTTGTAATTACGTCTGCACGGTTATTACCGATTATTATTTTTTCTATTTAATTGAAAAAGACAGATAAGCATGTTTGTTTGTCCCTACTCTTAAAACGTTTCCAACTTCATAGCTCATCACAAATTGAAAGAAGATACCTTCTGTAGTAGATTGTATAGAATGGTAGTTAATCAAGTTGGCCGTTGTCACTGCTTACCTAGTCTTACAGGCATTAGTAGCCTTTAAAAAAAAGGCTAGGTAACGTTTTAAGTTGATCACTTGACAAAGCCTGGAGTTTTTATGATAAATTTTCTAGTTTTCCTTCATGCAATAATAGTGAATGTCAAAAATAAATAACACTTGTGACTTGAAAAATCTATCATTAACAAATAACTTTAAAACTACAGTTATCTAAAGAACCTCTTAAAGGACCAATTACCTTCTCAAATTTTACAATCTTCTCTGGAGAGACACCCCCCGCCCCTCGTACCCCGTCGTTATCCATACACCCCCAGTGATCTCTGAACAGATTAGGCTTTGAATCCTATCTGGGTGTACTGAAGGTGTTATTACCTAAAGGGTTTCTCACTCTCCCGCTATGCAAATGTTAGGGCATTTTCTTTGAACTCTACCTTCTCCGGATAGCATTGATACAGATCATAAACTCGAAACTAGAAGAACATTTATGAACCAAGGGAAATACAGTCTTACCATAGCATTGGATATGGTTATCAATTAATTGTACTACTATCAATGAATATGGTAATAGCGTATAACCCGAGCGGGTAATAAGACACAGTGCTAAAAAATAATATGGTAATAAACCCATCATACTATTAAAATGAATAGTCCTATTGTTACTAATTAATAGTACCAGTAACTGGCCCCATGGTGTAGTGTTCATTGTACCTGATATATCTTAGGGGTCCCGGGTTCGATTCCTGGCTGGTACCTTGGATATTTTTCCCTTTAGGAGAATCGTCCCAACGGTCACCAGGGTTTGTTAGATTAGGATTCACCCCGGCTCCACAACTCCATAATAACCCTCATCATATCATCTCATTGCTGGTACGACGTGTAGACAACCTTCCATGGTGTACCCTGGGCAACGTTCTGTGCCACCAGGGCGGCAAATAGTCTACACATAAGGCGAACGAATCTGGGTGTCAAAGTCTCTTCCGGCTATAAGTGCCATACGTTTTAAAAAAAGTATCAGTAACTCGCTTCGTTGGTCACATGGTTTAAGGCGTTACTCTCGTAAGGGACTAGACTGCCAAAGACGGGGAGATCGGGTGTATTGTGGTAGGCTTTTTCCTAAAATGGTTTCACACTCTCCACGCAAATGCGGGAACATTTCCTCTAAGTTTAACCTTCCTAATCCCTAACCCATTAGTGTAGTTAGCACATAGATGTATAACCTGAACGAGTAGTAAGACACCTTGCCAAAACAAAAGAGAGTACAATTTGCAATGAATATGGCTTCCGGTTAATACTAGTCCATAGTGCCACTAACGGACATAGAATTCACCATAAATTTTTCCTTGTAATATTTTTTGTTATGTTTAGACACCCAATTATTTTAAATCAGAATATATTTATTTAGTTGAAATCATTCAATTTCTAAAGTTTGTCATTTATAAAAGGGCATGGAATCTTTAATAAGAGTAACCAAATGTTTTATGTTACTTTTTAAGAGTGCCGATCGTGTAAACATTTGTTAGATTTTAAAACCTCTTGTCACCCGCGTCGGTGGCGTAGTTAGCTAACACGCTAGTTTCGTGTTAAATAGACTGCCGAGGATGGGGAGATTGAGGTTCGAATCTCGGTCGGGTGAACTGGGTGTTTTTTCTTATATGGTTTTCCACTATCTCTCTCTCCACGCAAATTCGGGTTCGCTTCCTCTAAAGTAAACCTACCCAATTCCTAACTCATTAGCATAATTAGTACTTAAGCGCACAACCCGATCGGTTTGTAAGATGCGGTGCTCAATTAATTTAATTAAAACCTTTTGTCACCTCTGACTTCAAAATTACAGGCTGGAGGAAGATACACAATATTTTCTAAAGATTAAGTGATATTGGCCTTTGTGCTCTCCAAGTTCGGTTAAAATCTGTAAATCATACAAAAAATTATCAGGGATTGAAAGAAGGAAAAGTGAGAAGTCACAGACTTGCAATATGATCACCTCCATAAGTTTTTTTCCCTTAGATTAAGAAAAACAAGCACACATGGTTGATTAACCAGAATATTAGCGACATCATTACACTCAAACCAGAAATCACATCAAATGGCGATTTGCTGCAATCTTCATTTGACCATAGCAAAATTTGGTTCAGCAGAATAGTTATTTTAGGTTTCACTGATAACCTCATATCTTGAGCTGAATTACCTATCTAAGTTAAGCATTATATATTAACTCAAATGTTTTCTTAAAAGTGATCTATGAATAAATCACTTGTAGGATGGGAAGAAAGTATTTGCCATTTAAAAATATTGTGTAATTTGATAGTGATAATAAATATAATATATTGAATTGAGTATAGATTAAAATAAAATTTATTGTCATTGTAAAGTTACACACATTTAAAATAATACGACGATAGGGCGTATTATGTAAACTACCATTTAAATAGCAACTACCTTCACTGCCAACAATGGCTGTCTCTAAAAAGGACAATGATAAAATGGTTGCCTAATGAAAGTGATAGGACAGAGTGTATTAAAGTATCAAACGAGCCTGAACCCTGAAACTATAAATACATAAATATAATACTGTAATATGGATGCCATAATTATTTTGACCTAAACTTGATTATTTTGATGAGGATGTTCCAGCGATGGCATGGTGTTTGTATGGAAGGTGGGATCTTCTTTCAAATTGCATTAATTTATTCAACTAGTCGAGAATGAAAGGTAACTTTATAGTAAAGCCAATGTTGTCTTTGTTTCAGGTGTCCATGATGTCAGGGGAGGGTACGGTGCTGCCCCCTGGGCCGATCATCAAAAAGGAGGTGGAGGCCAGTTCGTTCCAGGCCTGTTCCCCCTCCAACAGTAACATGTACTCGCCCACCACGACTGTCATGCACAGTGATGTGAGTCACTTTTCATTTGTAATAGTTCAACGGTTCTCAACCCTTTTTTCTAATCAAACAGATTGACAAAATGATTGGTTCCGAATGGAGCGCCGGCCTAAGGTACAAGGATCAGAAGGACAAGCCCAAATTTTTCTGTACCAGACCTAATTTAGCTAAATTCTAGATTCCAGGCTTTATTTCACAAATAATTATTATGACAGGTGCATATGGTTATTGTTATTCTCCCATGAATATTATCTTGTTTGACCGATGATTGAAACAAACTGAACTTTTATGTGAATTAGTAAGATTAGTTTTAAAACATACAACTATAATTACATATTAGAACTTCTTTGCAGACCAGGAGCAATGAGCCCATAACCTACTAGTTGCGAAACTCTGTTCTAGTTCACTTCCTTCACTGGTATTTTTATGAGCCAATACCAATAACTGAATACCAGATATTTTACTTAATCTGAGGTTGTCACTCTCGTCTTATCTGATTTTTCGATGTCCAGGAAGTTCTGGGCTTAATCCTCCCCAGGTTTACTAGGTTGAATTTGCTTAAATAGTTTCTCAGTCATACTTCACGCAAATCGTCACCCGAGAATGCAAGTATTATATCTCCAAAAGTGTTAAATTTGAGATATTTGGTGTAACCGTCTATTTAGAATGTACATGGTTCACCTGCGGTGAATTTGAGACTACTGCATAATGACTTAAGAGGATACAAACTAGTGGTCATCTAGTTACATTGGTTGTATACACATGGTCGAACTTCAATGCTCTTTTATACAAAAGTGGAAAATTGGACATAGAACACTTGCATTCTCAGGTGACGAAATGTGGGCATATTTACTCTCACATTATACCTTCCTTGTCCTAGTGTAAATAAGCAAATGGCCAAGATGGATAGAAAGGCGTTGAGTGCAGGGGGAACTGACTTGAAGAGTGAATTTTAATTATATTCACCAGAATTCATACAAAGAGACAATATAAATCACATCTTGAGGGATGGGAGGGGGGAGGGGTGACTCATTGCACTCAATTGTGAATGATACACGTCTTGGCGACATTCTAAGATGAGAGCGCTATCAGACACCTAATTATGCTGTGATCATGTCTCATAATATTTCATTTAATATACGGCTGATGGTGTCTATAAATTATTCACCCCATTTAAAAAATTATTTTATAAAAGAGTTATCTAGTTCACTAAAATATTGACTGAACTGTGGTAGTCTTGTTAACTAAAACAAAAATGTTTTGGGTTAAGTCATTAATTACAGCAAACCATTTTAAGATAACTCCTAAAATAATGAATTTACCAAGACTTATAATGGGGTAAATCATTTACATACATTCTGTATAGTAGTTATATATTTAATTTATCAAAGATTAACCAATAACAAATAAATCTTGTGACTTATAAACAGTTACATAGCAAATATTTCTCCCTAAAGAGCAATGTTACCGTCATATTTTCGTGTGTGTTTGTGCACCGATGTAATACCACCACCTATTTGGGCTATCCACATATTTATACCATTAGGGTAGTGGTAAGGAAGGTAGATAGGAAATGTATCAACATTTATGTGGGAGGAGAGTGAGAAACAGTTTAGGGGGAAAACATCTTTGAAATATATACCCAACTAAGATTCAAATACTCTTTCTTCCCGTCAACAGCAGCTCAGTATATTTACTGCCCCAGACCATTTGACCACAGGCGTAGGGTGTTTAATGTGCACTTTCTGAACCAACTGATTGCTTATATCAACACACGGCCTATAAACTAACTTAAATCTATAACAGACACAACATACAGCCCCCCGGTGGTTATTTCATAACTGTGGAAGGGGAAAGCCACATTTCACCAACTATACATTTTCCGACTACTCCGAGAAATGAACCCAGGACCTGTAGGACACGCTACCAACTAAGTTCAGGTGTCGGGCTAGTATTTTTGTTGAAAGACTTATTTAACACTGTCCTCTTGATTTATATCTCATTTTTTAGGGATTAGGAGGGTTATATTGATAGGAAACGTGTCCGCATTTGTGTGGAGGTAGAGCGGAAAAACCAGTTTGGAAAAAACCCACTCAGTATACCCAACTGAGATTCGAATCTCGATCTTGCTCTAATCGGCAGTCAAGTGTACTGCGAGAATAGTGCCTAGGACATGAAGCCACCGAAGGGAGTCTCTCATAATTGACTAATATTGTGTTAAACAGATCACATTTAAGCTTTAAATTAAGAGTCTAAAATTGAATCAAGTTTAACTTTCAGTTGGTGTGTTTGATTGTCTGGATATTGATAAACACTCCATGTTTGTTATAGATGGAGTATTGTGAAAGTCAAGACTCAAAGAGGTATGAAGTTCCGCAGGCTCGATCTCCGGGCAGCCCTGACCAGCAATACTGCTCCTCCACCACACAATCTCTTGGGGACTCCATGTTGGGACATCCTGAGGTAAATAACTTACTTGCTCTGCCTTAATTTAAAAACAAGACCTTAACACAATATTTTGATGTGTCAATTTCACTTCTCAACTATAATATACATTTAGTCTATAGGTCAGCATTTAATTTGATCTGCTGTTGTGTACTCAACAAATATATTCGCTCCTTCCTTAACCTCATATTTACATATACTCCCTCCTCATAACCCCAAGACAAACTTTAAGTGAATATGATGGGTATAGTTGGTTTAAACAAGAATATATTTAAACTGAGGTGAATACTTGATCTAGCTTTAATATTTAACATTAAAAATGAGTTTAAAAAAATTATATACTAAGAAGTACCATATGCTAATGCTTTATTTTTATACATAGCTTTATGAAGTGCCCAATTCCATTTCCACCTTTTTAATTTCTATTTGTCCCCTCTTTTACTTCCTCCTTTATAGTCTTTCTTTCATAACTTTGAGGCTTTAGAATGGATTTTCACCACAAATAGTACATACATAATCTTAGTTCCTTAGCATATTTTTATATACATACAGATCATGATACTAGAGATCAGGTTTTATATAATTTTAATTTTATTTGTGGCATTCTTAAAGTCCAATGACTGAAATAATTAGTTTACTTACATTCATAAATGCTGTGTGCAGAATGTCATAAAATAAGAACATTATGTTGTTATACAATTGAAAGAGTTTTTTTTTAAATAGTTGTCTATGGTCCAAGCTCTCAATGGTGGTTTCAAAGTGAGGCATCAAGTCTTGTGATGGGCTGAGGTTTGAATCTTGGCCAGGTTCTCTGGTAGTGGTTTTCCACATGTGTCTTAAGCTGTGGCTTTACCTACCATCTCTCTGAATTGATGCAGGTACACTTCCTCTGAACTGCGTTCTTTATCTTTAGCTCAGTTATTAAGCCTTAATAACTATCATTTTAAACATACTAGTATATAGAACGAGTTTGACTCTCGGGAGGTTATTTGTGTTTGAGTAAAATAATTAATGCTCTTATGGAATTGGAAAAAATAAACTCATAAAGAGTAGGGGAAATATTCCAATAGTTTGCGCTTGTCAAACTTTAAAAAAAAAAAAAAAAAAAATTTAAAAGTATCTTTAGTGTTATTCCCAAGAATGGCCATCCCATGGTGTATAATGTATTCTTAGAGGCTCGAAGTGGGTATAATATTTAAATTCTCCACTACTTGTTTGAAGACAAATCTCCCACATTTGCATTTCTAATCTTTTACGGTGATCTGCACCGTATCACTGCCAGGATCTGTGGACAGTATTCTGGGACGAACGTGATGAATTACACAAAGAGTTTGTGGGTATCCTTGTATAATGCATCCAAGTGTGGACATCACCATCAGTTATCAACCTTTGTCAGGGGTGTACGCCATAGCATCCGTCAAAACCTACTGTTTGTATATTTTAAAATCAGGGACATTTGAAAAGTCAAATGAACCTTTATCTGTTTTGTGATATACAGAACAAATACCTTTTTTTCCTATCATAGTTGTGTGTTTGTTCATGCACTAGATATTTGTTTACACTCCCTTATCCCTTTATTTGCTTCAAACCTTTGTGAACCAACTGATTACAACATAAAGTTTCCAATGTGTCAATATTTTGCTATATTAAAATTAAGTTATAATAAAATTGGATTTTCTTATTGAAAAGGGTCCTTCTGACTGACTTAATGTAAGAAGCAGAGCTTGTTCTGGTGGAGGCAGGAATGTTTATAGGTAATAAATAAAAAGGTACTCATTCAGATCAATGATTATTAAAATATTAATATTTTAAAGATACATGAATAAATCATTATAAGAAACTGATAATAATACATCACAAAAGGTATTTAATTATCTTTAGTATGTTCAACAAATTTTGAATAATATTTGTTCATATTGAATCCATCTTATATTTTATCGCTATCCAGTTTTCTTTATATTTCTTAAGTCATAGTTTCTGATTTGTACAGCCCTGCCTTAAAAGATGCAGGGTTGTGTAATCTTTGTTCATGTGAAGGGGAAGGAAAGGGGAGCCATGCTGTTGGTTTAATATAGGAGATGTTTAGTTGGGTTTTGCTTGGTGGGAATCGAGGAAGTCACCTCTCGTAACATCTTCTTTCTTTGTGCGGCCATATCGAGTGTCTCATTTCTTAGAAAATATTGGTAAACTAATTCTTCTTCCAAAGCAGTTGAAACCATTTCTGATTGAGTGCAGTTATAATGCTATTGCTGTTGAAGCAGAGTTTTCTGAACACCATTTCAAAGCGACATGTTCACGTCACAAGTCATGAAAACTAAGATATTTATACCTGTATCAGCAATCATGGAACAACTTGAATTTAATCCGCATCAGGTAAAGTTTACCATACCTTGAACATATATTAACACATGTGGGATGCGGTTTTATACATATTATTTTAATATAGGGAGGGAGGGAGGGAGGGAGGAAGGGAGGGGGGAGGCTTACAATTAGTTAACTTTCTTATCATAAGAATCATATTATTAGTAAGCAGGCAAAGATTTTATTGGTCATGTTTTCAGATTATGACTTTTAAAATTGGTCAGGCAGAAATGAAATAAGTTATATTTTTCACAAATTCATAAAACCTTTTTTAAATCTTAAAAAGTAAACAATATTTAGAAGGGTTTTTACTGTTTTATAATTTTGAAGATTGATATTTTGCTAAAATTTGTTTCAAGTTAAACCTGGGTTAGTTGTATTCTCTTAAAAGGGCAATATCAGCTTCACCATTCCACTTAAGAAATGTTTTGAAATAATTACTTAGCTGTGGTAAACAGGGCCATGGTCTAAAAAAAATTACCAAAAAATTATCAAAAATGACTTTAAATTTACAAAAAAGACCTAATATTATTAACAAAAACTCATAATAAATGTACACAACTAAATCAAACACACACTTGATAAATGGAAATTATAACATATAGATGTGTGATGAAAAGACCTTAGCAACCAAACCAATAGCGGATTCAACCTCCTAACGCAACCCTCTCTAGTATAACTTTGGAATGTATTTATTTCAACGATACAACAATGGAGATACATTTATATGTTTAAGAAAATATGTTTGAGTATTTATGCATTTATAAAATATCACACATATTAGAAAATATATTTAGTCAAGATAAATGCCTTAAAATGCCTAAAAATTACTAAAAGATAACTCAATCCCAAGTGATCAAATAATGGCATAAAAAAAACTTTTTCACAAACAGGAAATTATGAACAGATTTTATGTGCATTAAAAAAAGGACATAACATAATTGTGATAAAATAAGAGAAACTTACAATGCATAACTGTTGAAATAATACCAATAAGTAAAATAATATATAAAAAAACAAGTAAAACCTTTCCATTTAGAGAAAATACCAAGAAAGGAGTTTCCAAATAAATTGATATATATATATATATATATATATATATATATAAATAAATAATGTTATACTAGTGTACAATGTGAATTCTTTCGATCATAATTTATTATTATTATTTAGTGTCTTACTACTCGTTTGGGTTATACACTTTAAGTACTAATTATGCTAATGGATTAGGAATTGGGAAGGTTGAATTAGAGGAAGTGAACCCACATTTGCGTGGAGGGAGAGTGGGAAACCATTTAGGAAAAAAAAAAACCCAGTTCACCCGACCGAGATTTGAACCTCAATCTCCCCTTCCTCAGCAGTCCAGCTCAACACGACTAGCGCGTTAGCCAACTTCACCACCGAGGCGGGCTTTGATCATAATCATATTATGTTTTGATTGAATGTGAAAGTAAAGTTTATCAGCTAAAGCACACCAAGGATAAATTTAATGTCATGCAATTTAAAGGAAAAAGTAAAATACATAATTTAAATGTTAACATTCTTAATTTGATTGTAATTCGTCTATAACAATGCTACTATCTAAAGTAAAGTAAGTAACTATGCTGTCCAAATAAATGTGTTTAACATTAATGTCCAAAGAAATACATATACCAATTATATCCAAAAAAATTTGTTTAACAGTGATGTATATAAATGATGACTAATGGAAACATATATATCTCCCCTCTCCCCCCTCCCCCCGCCCCCTAACCCCAAGCCCTTTCAGTCCCCACATTCTTATTTTGAAATTCTAAGACTTATTTGGTTATCTGATATGGTTCTCTTTTACGTGCCTGCAAAATTTAAATTTTCAACCATATCGAAAATAGTTTTTAGCAACACATCTTATTACCCATTCAGGCTACATACTTATGTATTAATTATGGTAATGATTTAGGGATGATGAAGGTCGGATTTTGACAAAATGTACCCAACAAAATGTACCCACATTTGCTTGTGGAAAGAAAGTGGGAAACTATTTAGGAAATACCACTTTCTGTACACCGACTGGAATGGAACCACAATCTCCCTGTAATCGGCGGTCTAGCATATTGTGTGTGACATTAACGCCTTAGATAATGCGGCCACCAAAGCGGATCCAAATATAGATATATCAATTTCAAGTTATTACATTTCTCGATTTTCAATTTTGAAATTTGATTTATTCAGACATCATTCGATTATCCAGTAATATATGTTGACTTATTTGACATTTCAATTTTAGTCCACACTATAAAGCTTTTTTTATATCTTAATAAAGTGTGAACCTTCCTTAAAACCCATTTTGAAATTTTAAATTTTCCCTATTTTTTATTTTTGACCATTTGGGGTAGTGGAAGGAGGATTGAGGGAGGAGCAGCAGGGCTTCAGACCAGGTAGGGAGGGCCACAGTAAACTTTAATATTCGTCATGAGGTAGTTGCAGGAGCACCATTACAAGTTCGGGAAGGATCTGCTGATGGCTTTTCTGGGCACGGAAAAAGCTTCTTGCAATGTGTGTAGAAATAAGGTTTGGGAAGCGTTGAAGAATAAAGAGGTGAAATAATGAAATAGTGGGGAGAGTGAGAGAAATGTACAAAGGAACCAGAAGCTGCGTGAAAGTGGAAGGGGAGTGGACGAAATGGCTCGAGTTGAGAAATGGCATGGGAGTAATGGATGTAATGATGAGAGAGGTAGTAGTAAGAGTAGGTTAAGGAAACATGACACCATTGGTGTTTGTGGACGACCTGATGGTGTGGGGAAACAGGGAACTAGGAGTGCGGGAACAGTTGGATGAATGGAATGAGGGGATAGTAAAATATAGAATAAAGTTTAATGCAAAGAATTATTATCACCGCGTTTTACTACCCATTCGGGTTACACACACTTAAGCTAATGTATAATGGTAGGGTGATTGTGAGATGAAATGGAGGACCTACAGATTAACGTGGAATCGAAACGACAATGGAGGCCAGGCATTCCACACATTCACAAGTTGTGATTAATACACGTCTTGTCAGAGGTGAAGAAAGGGTTTGGCAATCAGATAAATCTTTGCCGGGACCGAGGATTGAACCTCGAACCCCCAACACAGAATTCTGACACCTTACCCCAAGACCACCAAGTCACCCCTTTAATGCAAAGAAAAGCAAATTGGTGATTACCTCATGGATGAAAAATATGCACATGAGAGTAGTACTGTTAGGAGAAGAGCAAGAAAGTGGAAAGTTTCAAATACTTGGTAAGTGTGGTAAAGGAAAGAAGAGGAAACGTGAGAGAAATTGAGGTGAGAAGGAGGCAAGTGGAGGCCTTTTACAAAAGCGTTAGAAGTCTGGTCTGGTGGTAGTGACCCAATATTGCAGTATGCCTTGGTGATGAAGGAAAGGTATAAGAGCATGTGAAACGAAATTTCTGAGGAGTAGACTAAAAGTGACAAGGAATGACAGGGTGAAGAATGAAAGGGTGAGAAAAGAGTGAAGGAGGAAACACTGCAGGATAGGATATAGACAGTGAGATTGATGGTGTATGGATATGTGAAGAGAATGAAAGCGAGAAGGATTCCATATATGCTCAAAGTGTCGGTGGTGGGCTGGAAGCCAAGACCTAGGGACAGGTGGATAAAGGAGATAGGAGAAGTGAGGAGTGAAGTGGATCAGGCCGGCTTGGAGGAAAAAAAGTGGTGGGGAGGACAAAAGTAAATGGAAAGGCCAATGTTCAAAGACAGACCCTGCCGGTGGCAGAAAACTGTGCATGTTGATGATGATGATTGTGCTGGTTGTATTAACTGCTTGAAAGTATTTACATTTTCTAACACACTTAGAAAGGCTTTTAATGCCCAGCATTTTTCACCACATCTTGATTTTAGAATTAAAAAAAAACTTTTCTGGTTATCTGTGAATTTTTTTTACCATATCAAAAGATTGTGTTTTTTTATAAGTTTTGAAATTTCATTTCATTCCCCAGTTCACCACCATTCCTACTATTTTTAATTTCAAATTTTAAAAATGTTTTGATTTTGAAGTGTTCTCTTTACTATCTTACTAAATTTCAATTTTATATTACATCAATAAGGGGTTGATAAATTTAATTTTGGAAATTAACAGCCCTGACTGACCCTTTCCTGTAATCCAAGTTACATTTCAAATGTTAAATCTCTTCTGGGTAATTGAGTGTTTTCCTTTACATTTAATAAAAACTTTCAACTACATACTATATACCAAGGAGTGTTTTATATTTTTGTAAACTTTTAAGGGAACACCTTATATTTTTTGGACTTTTATTTTGAAATTTAAGTGTGTTCAAACCTTCATTGCAGTTTGGGGTGGTCCTTACACTTACCTGACAAATTTAAATCTTCTAACACACTGAAGTAGTTTATTATTTTAGTTTTGGACATTTCAAAGCCCCCTCCCCCCATTTTACCAGCCCCCACATATAAAGAGAAAATATATATAACTAATTTTGATATTTGGAGTGATCTCTCTACACTCCTGGCAAATTTAATTTTTCTCCTTACCCTAAAAGGTCTTCTAGAGTTCCATTTTCCAAATTTAAAATTTTCAGACTTTAATATCTATATGTAGACTCTAATAGTCCCTAAGCCAGCTTGCCAAATTTGTTTTGTCCTATACAGAGTAGTAGTTGCTTGTATTAGTTTTGTAAATTTTCCCTCCACTTCTCCCTGGCATTTTTCCAATTCCCTCTTAAAAACTTATATTTTTATTTAGTTATCTCGAGAGGTCCTTCTATCTGATTCGAAAATTTAAATTTTCCACCCCAACAAAAGCTTCTTTTTTTTACTTCCTGAAGTTCAATTTAGAATATTTAAACTCTCCTGGTTATTATAAATGGTCCTTTTACATTCCTTCCGAATATCACTTTTCTACTACACTGAAAAGAAGTTGTTTTTATTATTTTGGAAATTTTAAACCCCTTAACTACCATCCTCTCCCCCATATTTCTAGCTACCCCTTAAAAAGTTCAAACTTAAGATTAATTTAGCTATCTGGAGGTGTCCTGCCTACCTGCTAAATTTAGATTTTCTACAACACTTGATAATTATTTTTATGCCCCTGCCCCCCTTTTTCCTCCCCCATGTATCCTGGAGTCCCATCTAAAAATTTAAGGTTTTCAGACTTTTATTATTATTTGGAGTGGTCCCATGTTCCCCGCCAAAGCGTGCTAAGCTAAAGGTCCAAGTTCAATTCCTGTGTTTAGGTGTCGTTTTTCAATTCATTAGATTATAATCCAGATAAGGCTCATGTCCATAATTATAATAATTCATCCACCAAGCTTTGCCTTTTATAGATACTTAATTGTAATAGCGTTGTTTTCTTCCATCTTTATATCTATATACATATATATGTTGATTAGGTCATACATTATAAATACGCTATCTTTCCCCTCTTAGCACCCTCTATTTGCCACTCCTTTCCCCCTCTCTGAGTGGAATATGAAACAGGTCAATTTGTCATGTCATATCATGCAATCTTATATATAGTACACCTTACAGTATTAAAATGTGTCATGCATTGCTAATCTAATGTTTTATTTTATTTTAACCTGTCAAAAGATAGTGAATTACATGGCTTAAAACGGCTTGAAATTAAATCATCTCACCAAAGATTGTACTGACAATATCTCAAATAAGTATGTAGAGTTATACAATTGGTCACTCACATAGGACATGTTTATACATTTACATACTCGTTTTGTCTTATCTTTGCACATAAAATTATGAGAGAAAAAAACCTGTAACATCTTTTACTTATTATTTGTAAAATACTTCTCTTGTTAAAAGGCAATAAAATAACCAAATTAATTAAAGCAAATCAATCAAATAAATTCACATACTTTAATTCAACATATTAAGGTCGGTTGTTGAGTAGCAAAAGTACTTTATTTATGAAAAGTACTTCAAAAGAACAAAGTTTTGCATGGAAACTAACTAAACTAATATACTGACTAACTAACTAATTAATTAACTAATTTTCAAACAAATCAGTTCAATTATTGCCTGGCCCCATAAAAAATGTTGCAATAAAATTAATTGGACAATTCCTTGAGAATTGAATCCATTTCTTATCCAAAATAATCAAATAGTATTATCTGCCTAGCATTAATTGAACTAGCCAGTTACAAATCTAGAGGTTTTTGTTTGCATCATAGGTGATTTATAGAATATTTTAATGTTTGTGTGTGTAGTGTCAACGATTCATTTAATTTTCAAGTAACCTTGAATTCAAACATGTATTTTAACTCACATTAATTATTATAAGCTCTTTGGAGTTATAAAGATACATATTTGTTGGGTACCAAAATATCTGGTAATGGAATGTAATGCTGTTTTTATTGCAGTATGAATTAATATATGGAGTCTTGCCTTGTACCTGTTAAGATGTGTGATACACCACTCTTAAAGTATCGCTTCATCCCTGTTAAGATGTGTGATACACCAATAAAAATTGTCGCCTTGTCTCTGTTAAGATGTGTGATACACCAATCAGAAATTTTTGCTTTGTCTCTGTTAAGATGTGTGATACATACATCACTCAGAAATTGTTGCTTTTTCTCGATTAAGATGTGTGTTACACCACTCAGAAATTGTCGTCTTGTTGCTGTTAAGATGTGTGATACACCCCTCAGAAATTGTCATCTTGTCTCTGTTAAGATTTGTGCTACACCATTTAGAAAGTATCGCCTTGTTCCTGTTAAGATGTGTGATACACCAATAAAAATGGTTGCCTTGTCTCTGTTAAGATATATTATACACCAATCATAAATTGTCACCTTGTCTTTGTTAAGATGTGTGATACACCAATAAAAAATGGTTGCCTTGTCTCTTTTAAGATGTGTGATACATCACTCAGAAATTGTTGCCTTTTCTCGATTAAGATGTGTGCCACACCACTCAGAAATTGTCGCCTTGTTGTTGTTAAGATGTGTGATACACTACTAAGAAATTGTCCTCTTGTCTCTGTTAAGATTTGTGCTACACCATTCAGAAAGTATCGCCTTGTCCCTGTTAAGATGAATGATACAGTGGGTCACTCACTTTTAGTCACTTTTTTTTAATAAACTAACTTTTGGTCACTTTTTTTAAACAAACTTATTAGCCTTAATTACCTAACCGTCTTAAGGGTTTTTTTCAAGAAGGAAGATCATCTTTTAGTATATTATTCAGAAACATTGAATGTGATTATAAAATCTGATAGCTGCATAATAAAGCCCACTTGTTAGTTTTGGTTTTTTTTGCTACCATAATTTAAAGGAATCTCAATTATGCAAAAACCTATATCCTACTAATGGTTTTGCTTTATATTACATTGCTGCTTATTTCTTATCATAAATTACATTTTACCTGCTTTGGTGGACACATTGTCTAAGGTGCTACTCTCACAATAGACTAGATTGCCAAGAATGGGGAGATCTTAGTTTGATCTTGGTCGGGTGCACTGAGGGTGGTTTACCCTCAAAGGTTTACCACTATCTTTCATTATGCAAATTTAGGTGCACTTCTTCAAAATTCAAACTTCCTCATTCATTACCTATAAGCGTAATTAGTACATAGGCATATAACTTGGACGGGTAGTAAGACGCATGGTCAAGAAAAACAAAACATAATTATTAAATATTTATAATGTTTAAAAAAAATTCACAACAAAGGGTTTGTTTTGAAATGATCCAAAGCAGTATTAATGTCACATTTTTACTTTTACAGTTTTGTTTTTAGCAGAATATAACAACTATGGGAAACTAATTAATGTTCTTGAAGATAGGTTGATTGATGAGTGGAAGCTTTTGGAGCCATTTATTCAAATTGTATAATCCAGCTGAAAACTACAAATATCCAACTCTCTGTAAATTTTTAAAAGCTTCCATATTTCTTTCTCAATGAAATGTGAATTTTAAAAGGTTTTCCTCACCAAGTAGATTCCTTTCAAAAGATCAAGCTAAAATCTCAGAACATACTTTAAATGCATATCTAACTACAAAAGTTACATTACAACTATATAATAATCAACCAGAGCTAGTGCCCACTACTAGGCTGTTACTTATTATATCTTGCCTGAGTTGTTAACAAAAGTTATCAAAGTTACCCAAAAGAGAATAAAAGAAAAATTGATGATAAAAAGAAGAGAGAAAATGAATGCACTGAAAGAAGAAAATAAAATATTTAAGAAATATCACAAAAGAAAAGTAGTACATTTTGAAACACAAAGATTAACTAAAAGAGAAGTGTAAATTTGAAGAAGAAAAATGCAAAACTGTAAATAAATTGTTTACAGACACAAATAAAAGGTTACATAAGGCTATGAAGAAGAAACATTTTCAGGGTGCAAAACTTGCCTGAACAATATTGGCAGGTATTTGCCAAGAACAAAAAAGAGGAAGAACTTACAGAAAAGAAGAAGACCCCCTTCAAAAGTAAATTGAAAAGTGCAAAATATCTTTAATAACTTCATTCTTTAATACAGTCATCTAGTCCTTGTTAAGATGAATGATACGCTACTTGGGAAGTGTTGCCTTGTCCCTGTTAAGATGAATGATACGCTACTCGGGAAGTGTTGCCTTGTCCCTGTTAAGATGAATGATACGCTACTCGGGAAGTGTTGCCTTGTCCCTGTTAAGATGATACACCACTAAGAAAGTGTTGCCTTGTCCCTGATACGATGATACACCACTAAGAAAATGTTGCTCTGTCCTTGATAAGATGATACACCACTAAGAAAGTGTCACCCTGTCCCTGTTAAGATGATACACCACTAAGAAAGTGTCGCCCTGTCCCTGTTAAGATGATACACCACTAAGAAAGTGTCGCCCTGTCCCTGTTAAGATGACACCACTAAGAAAGTGTCGCCCTGTCCTTGTTAAGATGATACACCACTAAGAAAGTTTTGCCCTGTCCCTGTTAAGATGATACACCACTAAGAAAGTGTTGCTCTGTCCTTGATAAGATGATACACCACTAAGAAAGTGTCACCCTGTCCTTGTTAAGATGATACACCACTAAGAAAGTGTCACCCTGTCCCTGTTAAGATGATACACCACTAAGAAAGTGTCGCCCTGTCCCTTTTAAGATGATACACCACTAAGAAATGTTGCCATGTCCCTGATAAGATGTGTGACACACCACTAAGAAATGTTGCCATGTCCCTGATAAGATGTGTGATACACCACTAAGAAATGTTGCTGTGTCCCTGATAAGATGTGTGCTACACCACTCGGAAAGGGTCGCCTTGTCCCTGATAAGATGTGTGCTACACCACTCGGAAAGGGTCGCCTTGTCCCTGATAAGATGTGTGCTACACCACCCGGAAAGGGTCGCCTTGTCCCTGATAAGATGTGTGATACACCACTCCGAATAGGGTCGCCTTGTCCCTGATAAGATGTGTGCTACACCACTCCGAAAGGGTCGCCTTGTCCCTGATAAGATGTGTGCTACACCACTCGTAAAGGGTCACCTGGTCCCTGTTAAGATGTGTGATACACCACTCGGAAAGGGTCGCCTTGTCCCTGATAAGATGTGTGTGATACACCACTCCGAAAGGGTCGCCTTGTCCCTGATAATGATGTGTGATACACCACTCCGAAAGGGTCGCCTTGTCCCTGATAAGATGTGTGCTACACCACTCCGAAAGGGTCGCCTTGTCCCTGTTAAGATGTGTGATACACCACTTGGAAAGGGTCAGCTGGTCCCTGTTAAGATGTGTGATACACCACCGAGGTGGTGCTTGTGTTCTAGGAAGGGATGAAGGAGGAGGATATGCCAAGGAGGTTATGCTTGGTTTGCGGCGATGTGGCTTCTGGGTTCCACTATGGTGTAGCGTCCTGTGAGGCTTGCAAGGCGTTCTTCAAGAGAACCATCCAGGGTGAGTTCTGATTTAATAGATACAAGGTCCTCCAAGCCATTGCAAATGAAAAAAAACCCACTTCTTTTCTTAGATTAGAATAAGTAATGTGTTCTCTTTACTAAATGTCTTTATTAGTGTTGTCTATTTTCAAAACAATAAAGCACAAAGATAAAAAATGAGTTTTAAAAATACTTTATTTTTATTTTACATAATTATTTAATAAAAATTTATAATAATTTTTACTTGGAGTATCAGTTTTTGAATCTTATTCAAATTATAATTAAAATTAAAGCTTAATTGCCATAATTCCTGATTATCTATCTGGACTTTTAGAAAACTGATGTTTAAATCCCAATTGAAAAACTAAAGTGCAGGCAAAATAACTCTTTTAAGCTTCTGTATAACCAGTTGTTCCCAGGTTAAAAATGGCCTAGAGAAGTACCTTAATACCCAATATAAAAAAAAAGTCTAGCCTGGGAATAAATGTGGCATATGCACACATTTTAAGTCACCCACTGCGGAAAATAATTTAAAATCCTTTTAATCAATTAAATTAAGGTAAATTTAGGTTATGATTATTTTAAAAGTAGGCCTACCTTAATACATTTTACAGTAAATTACTAAAAAATCACTTCAATTAATCTAAAAGTGTTTTAATCATTTGCACATCATATTAACTAATTTTTGATGGAAATCAATAGAACTCCACCAGCAGTTAACTATGCTAGAGAACGAGTAACAATGTGGTGGAATGAGACTTACCAAACCACTCTTAATTCACTTATTCAGGGAATGAACCAGGCAGGACTTCTCAGTTTAGATTCTGCCAAAAAAAAGTTATGGCTTGTGGACTTTTCGAAAGGTGAGATGGGTATACTTTTACATGTTATGTAGCACAGCTACAGAATCTGGGCTCTGGAGTTGGTATACCTTTGATTCCGACTCCTTAATAAATGGTTAATGTTTATTAATTATTAAGAACAAATTTACTATAGTTTAATTCTTCATTACAGATTACTTCATGGGAAGCTTCTTTAGGGGACTGAATCTATATTTGAATAAATTTGTCAATCCGAATTAAAAATATTGGTCCTAAGGATAAAATTATAATGATATATTTACCATACAAGTATATTACTATAATATTATAAGTTATTATTTTGAAGCCAGTCAGAGTTTGTACATTTTTACTGGCTTAAACTTTGACCCCACGCACAATTGTCTTAGCGCCACGACTCCAACCCCACAGCCGTGTACAGAATAGTGTCTTAAACAAGGCAACAAGCATCTGCCTATCTTCTAGACCATACTGAACTGTGACCCTCAGTTATGCCCCTTTGTATGCCCTAGAATTTCGTATTCCAGCAACAAATGATATTTTTGTAGCTCACAGGGTCATGCTGGGCCTGTCTGCTGTCACGTTTTAAGGTCCTATTTCTGCTCCTAACTGTACATATGTTATGCCAATATTTTTAGTTTGTCTTTGTGCTCTCTGAATACATAGTATCAATTAGCATTTATTTATATTCTTTAACAATTTATCTTTTTTCATTTTGGGTTTTCACTTTTAGGAAGTTCTGTTGCATATTTAATTCTTCTTTGTGAAGAGTTATGCTAGAATGAAACATATATCAACGGATTGAGCGGTAGCAATCGATTTTCATAATGAGGCATTCATTACCTCTCTCTCTTAGTGCAGCATAGTAAAGTGTAAATTGGGTTTCTATTTTCATTGCAAAAGCTATATTGTGTTTATTCCTTTTATTTATTTTTATTTCTCTTTCTGGTACCTTCTTCCATATAAAACAAAATACCTCAGAAAATAAAAAGAGACTGTTATATAACTATAATTCTTGTTTCTGGTGTATATCAGGAAACATCGAGTATACCTGCCCAGCGTCAAACGATTGTGAGATCAACAAACGAAGGAGGAAAGCATGTCAGGCGTGCAGGTTCCAGAAGTGTCTTCGCATGGGGATGCTGAAGGAGGGGGTCAGGTTGGACAGGGTGCGAGGGGGTCGCCAGAAGTACAGGAGGAACCCTGAACTACAAAGCTACCAGGCCCAACCACCCCTCCTGCACATCAAACCCACCCCCACCTTAGAGGGTAAGTTACACAGTTTTTCTAGTGTAGTGTTTAGATGAAAAAAGTTTGGTTTTTTAGGTTGGGTGGAAGGGAATGTAAGTTAAGGTCTGAATGTTGTATTTCTGCAGTTTTTATAGCACTAGACATATTTGGATGAAATAAATAAAATATTGCTTCAGTAGATAAGTAGTTAGTAATCCCAACAGTTCTTGAGTATTTGGCATGACAGGGCTGCCACACACCTGGAAAACACAAGGAATTTTGTGTGTTGGGGAAAAACCAAGGGATCCGCTATGGTGGCCACATGGTCTAACATGCTACTTTTGCAATAGACTAGACTTCTGACAACGAGGTTCGAATCTCTATCAGGTGTATTGAGGTTGGTTTTTCAAACTGGTTTTCCACTCTCTTTCCATGCAAATGCATGTAAACTTCCTATAAATGTATCCTCTCTAATTCCTAAAACCATTAGTGTACTTAGTACATAAATGTATAACCTGAACAGGTAGCATGACGCGGTGCTAAAAAGCAAACAAAAATTATCGGAAAAGCACTGGGAATTTTGTGAAATGTAGTAAAAACAATGGTATTATTGTTTATTTGAGACATTTAACTGAAAGATTAAAATAATAGTTCTTTCTATTAGGAGTCTGCAAAGCCTCAATGATATCAATATTGATTTTAATTTTATTTTGTAATAAAGGAAATCGACAAAACTAAAGAAAAAGGAAAAATAAACTACTAAAAGTAAATTTGATGAAGAAAGTCCACCTAGGGAAAGAGGAAAAATGTGGGAAGAATCCAATGCATAAAGGTGACATCTCCTTCCTTTCTTCTGTCTTCTATAGTAGAAGTAATCACACACACATTTTAGCACAAAAACAATGCTGAAATATTATTCTATTTGTGTTAAAATGTGTGTGCGACTATTTCTACTATAGAAGACAGAAGAAAGGAAGAAGATGTTACTTTATGCATTGGATTCTTTCCGCATTTTTTCTCTTTCCCTAGGTGGGCTTTCGTAATTGAATTTACTCTTAGTAGTTTATTTTTCAATTTTTTTTAGTTTTATCAATTTCCTTTATTATAAAATTATTTTGCCATTGGGCCACCTGATTTTTAAAGATTCATATTTTATATTAATTGATTTGGTAACTCGAGAATAGAGAAAATTCGATAAGAACTTAGGTCATTGCAAATCCCACAATGTGCTTAAAATATGTTATTATATTTTTAATAACAATTTGCATGAGGTAAATTAAATAACTATTAATTATTACACCACAACAGATGGTGCTCTTTACCGCCTAATTTTGACAAGGCAAACTAATGCAATATGTTGAAAAACTTACATTAATACATGATAACTTATAGGACTAGAGTCCAAAGTTAATCTTATGTTTTTTTATAATTTAAAACTCTTTTTATCTAACACCATAACTTAAGCATATTTCAGAAGGGTATGATTCGATTTAATATCTATTCAAAATTCTCGAACAATATTTGCTTTGATTCAGGATTTGATTCTAACTCAAAAAACCTGCTTTGCGGGTGTTTACGTTGTATGGATGCGAAAGTGAACTGAAGAATTAAGCATGCTGATTCAAACATGGAAAAATGAAATTTTATTACTCTTTTCTTTAATCTAAGTTGCTTGGAAAAATGGCAATTTCTTCTGGAAAACCTTAAAACACGGGGAATTTGGAAGTAAGAAAATAATGGCAACTCTTCATGAGCATAATGATATTTGAACGTAAACGTTTTAAATGAAGAGCAAAAGTTCTGGTAAAATTCTGCAATAATCATGACAGATATTTAATAATTGATGACTTATGAGGTTGCTATGTGTAGAAAACTAAACTAAACCTACTGAAGCTATAGCTATTTTGGAACTCACTTCCTTTTCCACCTCATCTTGAATGGCAGAATAAGGGCCAATCATGCAACCAACCCCAATTCAAGTTACACAGTGGCGGAAGGGAAATACAAAGAGGCTCTATTATGTAATCTTTGTTTGATCTGAAAGTTAACAAGCCTACCTTTCTTGGTTCCACTATGGTGAATAGAATCTACATTAAAATATTTTTACTATTATTTTTGTACTGTACGTTTTACAGCTAGATTTGAGGTATTTGTAATTTACACATATAAAAACGTTAAATGGGAGTATTGGATTTTTAGAAAATGCACAACATTTACGTGAAGATTGGATGAAAAACCATTTTGTGAAAAAAAAACACCCGCTAATGCACTCAGTTGGGATTGAACTTCTGTTTTCAAACCAGGGTAAAGTGTGCAAACCACTCTGTTAAACCTGTATTTCAGACTGAATTTACACTTTTGAGGTACTTTGATTCAAATTCTATTGGGGCCAAAACTTGAATTTTGTACACAGTATACAATTCATATTTTACATTGTAGTTTTCTCACCCTCCTCTTGGACAAGTTCCAGTTCAGTTTCAAAAGAGATATAACATCATTTTGATAACTTAAGATGTTAAAAGAAAAAACACATTTTAAAAATAACTGTTCTTGCAGCCTCTTTGGCGAGCATAACGACTTTTAATAAATAGTGTTTGGAATGGAAATCATATATTGATATTACAACTGCTTTTGCTTGACACCACAGGATTTAATTTTCTCCTTCAACAGGATTCAAACTGGAAGGTTTTCACCACCTAAAGCAAAACTCCTTGACATTTTTTAACAAGTCAAGAGTCCACTTTAGATATTTGTTAAGTTTGTTAAATATAAGTCTAACACCTTAGTTCAGTCGGTAGCATGTTTCTCTACTTAGATAAGGGTCCCGGGCTCAATTCCTGGTATAGGTGAAAATTTTACCATTGACGAAATGTGAATTTGCCCTTTCATAGTGATAACTTAATGGCCGGGGGCTGAATGTTGTGTTTGTTCTAGATATAAGGTAGTTTATGAGTTATGCGTTGATATAATCAGTCACTTCAGAAAGTACATGTTAAATACCTCTAATAAAAAACAAATAAATGAAATTTTACAGAGAACAAGATGCTGGAAGCGTTAGCGCTATGTGAGCCAGATTTGCTGGTGGCATCGCAAGACTCTAGTATAGTCAACGTTGAATATCGCACCGTGTACACACTGAGTGACCTTTATGACCGGGAGTTGGTCGGGATCATAGGCTGGGCCAAGCAAATACCAGGTAATTACAGTCAAATTTTCATTGGAAGGGCTTTCCTTATCTGAAAGCTAGAAAGGCTACTAGACATATTTTCATGTAATCATTCATCAAGTAATGTTATTTGCGGCTGTTACTTTTGATATATAGTATCATTACCTTTAACCCATACCCTGGCACATTCATAACATAGCTTTCTGCTTAGGCTCAGTAGCCATTTTTCTAAATGTATAGCCTTGAGATGACAAATATTTTTGCTAATTACTTATTTTTCTCATTTATTACTTTGTTCATGGTCATAGTATATGGCATTGAACTGGGTGTTCCATATATCAACTTCAATATGAAGTATTCAAACTGGCTAAAAGTACGGTTGTTTATTGATAGATGGCATTACAATAACTTATTGCAATGAAATGTTGATTCGCGCCCATGCCAAGGAACATTTGGGCAAACATAAGTGTTGTTCAATGCCCACACTAGGGAAAGGATTAAAATAACACTGTTGATACAGTAAAAGGTCATCATGGTTGACCTCAAAATATATTTTTGTATTAAGGTTGACTATCTTTTACGAAGGTGGAAAAATCCCACAAAACTGCTCACTATTTTATGTTTGAAAACAGAATGTAAATATTAAGGAAATGCACCCTAGTTCTATAAAGATAGAATTGAAAGTCACATTGAGGAAAAGCCATTATGTAGAGCTCACATTAGATTATATTGATGGTGACATGGATATTGAAGTTCTAATCTTGGATGTGCACATTGGGGGTAGTTTTTAACATGGAGTTGGGGTGCTATGGTTGGTTTTTGGGAATTGGTGCATTGGGGGTGGTTTTTAACATAGAATTGGGGCATTTGGGGTAGTTTTTAACTCATAATTGGTGCATTGGGGTGGTTTTTAACACGGAATTGGTCCACTGGGGTGGTTTTTGGCATGAAATTGGTGCATCAGAGTGGTGTTTAACAGGAAAGTGGTGCATTGGGGGTAGTTTTTACTATGGAATTGGTGCACTGGGGTGGTTTTTAACATAACATTGGTGCATTGGGGGTAATTTTTAACATGGTTTGGTGCATTGGAGGTAGTTTTTAACACGGAATTGTTGCATTGGGGGTAGTTTTTAACTTGGAATTGTTGCATTGGGGTAGTTTTAACATGGAATCGGTACATTGGGGGTGGTTTTTCACATTGGATTTATCTTTGCAGTTTTTTTATTCCTTACCCATGCTGATGTGAGTATTTTTTCTAAGTCGTTCTCCCAATTCATACCCTTTAGATTAAGTCATTATCTTCGGTGTTTAACATATTATTACAAATAATTAATATAAATAGATTAATTTTTAATTCCTTATTTGGATTTTAGTCTAGAAAGTCTTATAACCCTGAAGATAGCCCCACAAAAGAGAGCAAATTTTAAGGCTACTACACTGGCAGCCATTTGGAGATAGGATGAAAAAAACTACAGTGGGCAAAAACCAGTCTCAGAACAATCATATTTTGAGTTTGTAGTCTGGTGTAATAACCCCTCATCTAATCCTTACCATTGTCTGGGCTGTTGTTTAATTTCACCTATTATTTAAGGTTTCACGGAGTTGTCCCTTAACGACCAGATGCGGCTACTTCAGAGCACCTGGGCAGAAATTCTTACCCTAACCTTGGCATATAGGTCACTTTCGGGAAGTGGCAAGTTGAGGTTTGCTAGTGACTTCAATCTGGATGAGAAGCAGGCGAGAGAATGCGGTGCATTGGAGCTCTACCAACATGTGAGTGTTATTAAAGAGGCTGCTATTTCTTTTATTCTGATTCCTCAACACCTAATATTTCAATCCTTTTTCCATTCATCCAAGCTCACATTGAAAAAATGTTATTTATTTATATACTATATCATAATGTGGTTGAAAATAATTCCCCTAAAAATGTGTATAGTAAAAAAACAAAAACAAAATGACCTTGTTTGATTTGATAAAGATAATGAAAAAAACATAAGCCATATTTAGAATATTTACAATTTGCTGGGAGTAAAGTAAAACAGCAATATTTATTACTAATATTGATCATAATGAAAAAAATTATCCAATTCTGAATCTTGCCAGTTTGTTTAGATGTCAGAAGTATCATTTACTGGGATTTGAGAGCTAAATTTGAGATATCAAAAATTGTAATACTAATAAAAATAAAGTAAAAAAACCCAATAATAATTGAGGGTATTAAGGAATCGAGTTTGACATCCCTAGATTATATGTATCGAGAAGGGTCTCCTCACATGTGGTCTGGAAATAAAATGCTGAGTTTCAAACATTTATCAACTATCTCTGAAAGATTGGTTCAAATCTTCTTTGAGGTCAAAGTTTATTCTTCGTGGAGTGAAAGATCAAGTAAGATACGCGTGGTTTAAAGTTCTCTATAATTGCAGGGTTAGTTACTAATTTATCCAATTTGATAAAATGGGTACAAAATATATCAATATTATTATTGATAGTTGTTAAAAAAATAGTGCTGCATATTTAGGGACTATTTTTATGTCACTAGAATAGAGCTAGTAATATTTCTTTTTTCTATATCGATACGAGCACTGCGTCATTCTTAAGTTAGCTTCCCTTCACTCTCCATACGAGACAATTTGCATTCACGTTTGTTGTCACCACATTTTGAATAAAAAATTCTTAACTAGACAAAAAGTCTAGAAAACCACCCAACTTAAACATTCATTAATTTCAACCCAGAGGCTACATACACTACCACCACCACCTAGCATCTAATAAAGAAACCTTAAGAGAATTTTAACTCCACCAGAGAAATTTTCATCCTTACCAATCAAGTTGGCATCACTGAAGACATAATCCTGTGTAGTCTTAACTACTACTACTCCCTGAGGAATATGCTATAATAGCATCGAAATATTGATGTTTGTGTAAATATGTGTTAAGTGTTTTTACTTTTATTTGTGCTCTACTATTTTCCTACTATTCTATAACTTTATTTATTACAAATTATTTTTGCTCAGGGCACTTTATTTAATAAATATTAATTTGACTTAATATATTTTTTTTTTACCATTTATTTCAACAATTCAAGGGCTCAGGCTCATTTTGGAATTAATATAATTGTGATTATAACATGAGTGAAAGAGTTTTTTTTAATTGAGGAAAAGCTGGTGCCATTTTTTGCCAGTATTCATTAAGAGTCTAAACTAGTCTGTTTGAGCCTGTGATATATTTGTCACAACATGTGAAAGTTTGTTGTTCTTGCGAGTTTACTGTAACTCGGGTAGTCTCATTGCTGAGTAACAAAGTGTGTGAACAATTAACAAAGAAGCGTGTGCAATAAAGTAGACTGTGAGAAAATTAATGAGTCAATGTTGTTGGTCATATCCAATAAGTTCAATGGGATCAAAAATAGGGGCGTTATGCAAGAACATATAGTGAATGCTTAGTGGCCTGATAGTGTGATCCCAAGCACACTATCGCTCCATCTGTTAACCTATGATGACACAAGCAAACCCACGCCAGTGTCAACAAAGCATCCACTTATTCAAGTTCTTGCATACAGCCCTAGATTTTGTGGAAAGAATTTGATGAAATACGTAATTGAGGCTATGATTGAAAATGGAACGACAAAACAACAAACAGAGTTTAGTTCAAACAATTACAGGACAATGACCATATTGATCTAATCCCTGGACTAACAGTGCATGTGTCCAAAGCTATGAAACTTGCAACTGAAATTGAAAACCAGGGAGAAAAACTCTTACAGCATAAGGATGATGAATATCTGGCACCACATTATAAAAAATTTCAAGAATTGTGGTAGAAAATAAGAGAAGGCAGATACATGAACAGCCTGTTAGAATGTTTGTAACAGGAAGATGATTAGCAGAACTTCAAAGTTGACTGGATAGTGGCGCGTTTGCTGCCTGAAAAGGCAAACAACATTAAAGGCTTGGAAGAATAATAGCAAGAACAAGGAAAGCAATCAATTATATTGAAGACCAAAAAAAGGTAACTTAAGTATAATAGTTGGAGCCAAGTGAGACACTGACAGCATGACTGCCTGCAGAGTAATAATAAAACACCAGTTGCGTTCATGGTAGTGTCAAGTGTAATTACAAACAGCACCTTGACAGATGTGTGGCTCATTGGCTCAGATACGTCGTAGCACATGACAAGTAGAAAACAGGGGTTTAGTGAACTGAATGAGAATTCTTCAGGGAAATACGTGATAGTTGCTAATGGTGCAAAGCTACTGACCGATCTGTGGACATAGTTCAATCCACAGGTTGATATAGAATGGTGATAACTGGGAGCCCAGCCATATGTGCTAGAGAATGTACAGTATGTTCCTATTTTGGGACTAAACCCCTCCAGCTTTCCGGTTAATGTGTTAACGAACTAGCTCTTTCCAACATTATCTGCCCAGAGACATTTTCCCCTAAATCAATCTTCTCTGGTTCTCTTCTTTATTCTCTACATCTTACTTTGTCAGTTTGTCTGATCCACCTACCTCTTTCTGGGTCGTCCAACTGGTCTTTTTCCCTCTTTCGCTTTTTCTATGTCATACACATTGATATTCATACTTCGATTAGGCTTCAAGAATATTTAATATATTCTTTTTATGGATTAAATAACCATGCTATTATGTTTGCCAATAATGGTTATAGCTGTATCTAAATATCTCTAGAGTGAAAAATTACATCTGAACATGGGTGTTGAACCTGGGACCTTTGGCTTTGTATTTCATGCGCTAACCACTGAGTTATCCAAGAGTTTTCAAGTACCCAGGGTCATTTTTCACCCATATTTTAAGGCAGAGTCTGTGATAGACATCTGGAAATCGTCATATACATATGAATGATCATTTAAGATCAAGAGCTATCAGATAACACAGCCACCTTCAATTCATGAGAGCTTTATGCTGCCAATAGTAATGAGAATCGTAGACAGGGGTGTACCCTTGAGGGGAAGGGGGGGCTTTGGGGTTTGAAGCCCCTCCCCCAGCTGAAGGGCCTTCCCTAGAATATTACAAACATATGTTTATTGTTATCATCATCTGGGGCAAACATTCTTTTAAATGCCATAGGTCAGTCTGATTTTCTAATATCCATGGTTTCATCTAAGAAACCACTTAGTTACACTTTGCCATTAAGCAAAAAACTCCAGACCACTGATGCAAACCTTTTGTTAGCTGTCTGTCAATCAGAAAATGTAGCTAGTCAATTAGCAACACTTTGTAACAATGTTGAAGTGGAGTTCCAACATTTTTTTGATGATGCTCTAAATAAGGCTGACTCTTTAGGAACCACTGTAACTATGCCTAGAATAGTTAAGAAACAAAATCACTGAAACAACGTACCAGCTGAAAATAAATAAGAATACTACAGGTGTTCCGTTTTTCTTCCTTGGATCGACTCACTATCCAATGCGATAAAGGACCGATTTCTTAAGCATAAGAACATATTAAAATGTTTCACCTGCGTTCTTCCAACTGAAAAAACTGTGACTGAAGAAGAGAAGAAAGCCTTAATAAAGTTGTCTGATACTTACAAGAATGATATTGAGGACTGTAGCAGGAATTATCTGCTAGCAGAACTAGAACTATGGTATGAACAGTTCAGAACCGAGTCCACTGTACGGAATTTTCCAATAAATCCAATAGATACATTGAACCAGTGTGACAAGGACATCTTTTCCTCTGTGCATACTTTGTTGAAAATATTTTCAACTCTCTCCGTATCTAAACGTAGTGCTATATTACGTCACATCAAGACGTACTCAAGAAATACAATGGGTGAAAACATATTGAACGGTTGGGCTAGTCTGTACATTCACAGAAAATTCCTGTATGCAACAAAGATATTATTTCAGTGTTGAAGGAAAGGTCAAGAAGATTAGTAGACCTTGTACTGTAAATTGTAAATGTTTGAAAAGTGTTAAACCAAAAGTGGGACATGAGCGGTCCTTGTTAGCACTATGTACTCTAAATTAATCAATTATATTTTGTTTAATTATCTTTGATATAAGACAAATAATTTTGTGCAGTAATTAGGACTTTTCAAAGGAATACTTTTTTATGTTGATTTTTAACTCTACTGTAAATTTGCACTTAAGGTCCTTGACTCTGTCGAGTGCAAATCTAAAACCTATTTTGTGGGATGGTGGGCGGGAGGGTGAAAGGTGTGGAATAGCTTTACAACTGACCAAAGTATCCTTCCCCGCCAACAAGAACAGATGGATCATGGAAACTGTAGATGGAGCTAGCTACCGGACAGGTCTTTTGGAAAAATCATACGTTTAGAAATATCAGTTTTCTCGAATGAGTGAAATTTTTATGTTAATATTCTCAACATCCCTTCTAGTGTTATTTATTGATGTTTATTAATTGTTACATTCTCTTATTTTTTGTTATGAAGCCAGCAGTTTTTCTATTGAAAAGTGTCAATATTATCAATATTTGATCACGGTTAATATTATAGAGGAGGTGTGTATATAAAAAGTATAACTTGATCAACATGGTTATATTCTTGGACAAACCATTTCTGAAAAGAAACTTGCAAAACAATAATAATTCTTGAAGATAACCGTTTGTTTCCACGGCTCTGCATTTCTTCGCCAAATGAAAAGGGCCTATCACCTTAAATGAAAACTGGACCTGTGATACCGTAATATTTTCTAGAAATGGTTAAAGTCGTTACTCTTTGTACATAAACTTTTGAAGTGGGTACAGTAATTGAAATTATTATTTTAAAGCAATTATATAAACATTATTGTATTAGGAAGAGGGAAAGGGGCAGTTAATATTATCATATGTCCCCACCCCCACTAACTGCTAATCCTGGGTGTGAAGAAGAATGTGCAAACACAGACTTTTTAACCAGTGACATTCACAGTGACAGAGTGTAGGCTGAGGATCCGATTTTGGTACAAATTAGCTTAAATATTACCATTTGCATCCTTTGAAATTAAAATTTTGCCCTGACCCCCACCTTTTAGGGGGCACCGCTAATTCTCTATCATTCTTATCCCCTTATTTTGAATCAAATTTCCAAATATTACAGTAATTGAAATATATAATGGTGTAATTATGAAACTTATTATGTAAAGGCTTCATCCTCCCCCCCCCTCCAGCTTAAAATCCTGGGTCCACCCCTGATTGTAGGAATATGCTTACATACTTGACTATGAGCACGAGGTGAATCTTGGATAGCTCAGTGGTTAGATTATTGGCTTACTAAGCAAAAGATCCCAGGTTCGATTCCTGTGTTCAGGTGTCATTTTTTCAATTTACAGTATTTTCTTTTTGTGTTTTTTGTGTTGGCTTTGAATTGAAAAGTAAAACTTGGCACACCCATAATGCTTACTGATTATGCTAACATCCTTATAGTACAGACAAAATAAACCCCAAACCATTAATTTAATATTCAATGTGGCTGAAAAAAATTCACGTCAACTTGTCATTTAAAATATGATGTTTTGGATTCAATGGTAAAATGAAGAATTTAATTTTATTAAAAGTGGATCTTACCCAGTTCTAAGCAGTAATGTTTAGTTTTATTCAAGGAATAGCAATCAGTTCTTTGTCTGGTGGCAGCATTGTAGTGTGAACTATGTTGTTTTTATTGAATGTTGTTGTTTAATTTGTTCCAATCTCTTTTTCCTGTACCTTAAAACACTATGAAATTATGTGTTTTCCTAAGTAATAGTTAACTCTTCTTGTTCAGTGTATCCAAATTGTTGAGAGGTTAGAAAGGCTAACTATCGCCAAGGAAGAGTACTACATCATGAAGGCTTTAATCCTCGCCAACTCTGATGTCAGAATGGACGAGTTCTTGTCCGTCAAGAAGTTCAGAGACAATATCTTGTCGGCCCTCTCCGACTGTGTTGCGGTCATCAGGTGAGTTTCATGATCATTATGATTATTTATATTATTAATTATTATTATTATTATTATTATTATTATTATTATTATTATTATTACATAGGATAGGAGTTCAATAATCATTGATAACGGCAAGGTTTTTGCACTTTACAGAAAATATTAGCTATAAAAACTATTTTTTAAAACAAATATCAATAATGTTTAGGAAATATCAAATCAGGCCTCATGCTCGAATTTGTCAGCTAGTAGCAGAACATAAATTGATTATTATACACAGATTTCTTATTGTATATTTCAAAAATATTTTATTTTCCTTTGATTAATGTAAACATTGAAAGGAGGATAGAATGACAAAGGTCGACAGACCATAAAATTGTAGGCCTCAAAGTTTACAATTAAAACAACAAAACTAGGCCTTTGCAGGAATGACATTTAAACTCCAGGATATTTTTGGCTGGGAAATAGCACAATAAATGGGGAGGGGGG
>CABFVX010004329.1:0-24469 GCA_902151425.1 Timema shepardi | reverse complement strand
GGGGGTATTAAAGTGTTTAACAAGGAGGAGGCCCAGTGGCTACAATAATTGTATAGTTCTGGAACTTGATAAAAATAAGGAAAAGAGGAAAATAAAGTTAAACATTGACATAATAGACATGCCTTAATGCAAATAATTGTGATGAAAGTGTATTTCACATATTATAATTTGATATTAAAGTCACTTTTATCTACCATCAACAGTACTTCTTTTTCCAAAGCAACCATCCTATTAATATTAAACACTTTCTACCTTATAGCCTAACTACCAGAGCCAAATATATGTTCCGAGGAAGAGGACCTTAAAAAGATGTAAACAACATTTTAAGGCTTTCACTGCCTGTGGATGTCCTAAACACATTGTCCAAAGTCAAATAGATCGGTTCAGTTTAGTAAAATTCCTCTCATCTTCCTCTCCTTCCACCATTCTTCCTCCTCTAACTGCTTCTATTCTTCTTCTCACACGTGCACACTTTCTTTGTTATCTACTCCTCTCATCTCTTTCTTGTTCTCTCTTGCAGTCTTTTTCCTACATACTTCATTTCAATCATCTTCTTTGATAGCTTTTTTTTTTCTATCCTCGATACACGATTATATCTTCTCAGGCTTGTTTTCATATACTTACTCCCTGTACCTCCAATCTTGCCTAGACAACTTCATTCATAATCCTTTCTATCCTGGTGACAGCTACTCCCCACAAACTTCACTCCCATGGCCTACATTTACCTTGTATTTCTTAAGATCCTTTCATATCATCATGCATGCATCAATCATTTCCAACATGAACCGTTTCACATGACAAATATTGTTTAGTTATTTGTTTATAAACATATTCACACCAAGCATAGCATATCTGTCACAGCACGGTTTAGCGCAGTCAAGTCTTCATATGGGATTCTTGGTGAGAATATTTGTCTGATATTAGGGGTCTGCGAGCTTGGGTTTTTTCATTTGAGTCGAACTCGAGTATTTCTAAAAGCTCCCGATTTCGAGTCGAGTAAGAATATTTTTATAGTTTTAAAATGTTTAGAGTATATATTGGTTTATTTTAAATATAAATAGGTATCATACCTTTACAATTTCAGTTAAAAAAAAACTAAAACATATGTTCTTAAAATATGAGTGATGATCATTTTTATAACGATAAATACAGTTAGAAAAAAAGTTAATAAATGGAAATATCGCTTTTTAAATTAGAAACAACAATAAAAAAACCACAATTTAAAAATAATAACAACACTAAATATATATATATAGCCTAATATAAAAAAGGGTTAAAATGGTTTCAACACTCATGTCTTTATGGACATTAAAATCACACCAACAATTATAAAAAAGTAATAAAATGAATGGCATGATGGCTTGAAAATGTATAATAATACAGTGTAGAAATATTGCACGATAATATAAGGTAAGTTATCGTGAAGGAATCCAATCTGAATGGATATTTGGGTTAGGCCTAGATAGGAACAAACACACTTCTCTATTTCTTCTTAAACTTCTACACTTCCCACTTCTTTAAACTTCCACAGTAGCACATTGTTTTGAATATTAGGGAATATTACTTTTTCATTAATATCTCTTCATATGAAAAATAAATATTTCTGAAAATTCAAAACATTGTGCAACTGTGGAAGTTTGAAAAAGTGGGAAGTGTAGAAGTTTAAGAATAAATAGAGAAGTGTATTTTTTTATATATTTATATAGAGTACCAGCTTAATATAGCAATTTTTGTTTTGTTTTGTTTTGTTTTGACCGTCCAGGCCCAGTACGTCTGGCTACCACATGCACCACCTTCTGCTCTCTTTGCCATCACTCCGCCAGGCTGACCAAGTGATCCGCCGGTACTGGTCTAACATCCACAGAGAGGGCAAGGTCCCCATGAACAAGCTGTTTGTAGAGATGCTGGAAGCTTATTTCCGATAGAAGTATGTGTGTGTGTATGTGTGTGTGCGTGCGCATGTATGTATGTATGTGTGTGTGTCTTGTATTGATAAACATCGTCTGGTCAGACTTCTTAGCCATAGTGTGAGCATTGATCTCTCTGTTTGAGAGAAATAACTTTTTCAAATGAATGCGCCAACATCTGGTCTTCAATACTATGTTAGTTAGCCTTCTGGTATGTCTATAAAGGTCTTAATAACCATGTAAAAAATCAAAACTATTACCCTCCTGGTCATATATAAAACTGTTGATACAGACGGGTACTCAAAATAATGTTGTACCTTAAAAGGATAGTTAGAAAATATGAAAATATTATTTTTGTAGATTTTTATCACACCCATGTTTGAAGAAAAATATTGTCAAAATGTACCAAATTGAATGAGTGTGTATAGTTACATAAGTCTTATATGTATTAATACTTTCAATTT
This sequence comes from Timema shepardi, assembly GCA_902151425.1. Taxonomy (NCBI): domain Eukaryota; kingdom Metazoa; phylum Arthropoda; class Insecta; order Phasmatodea; family Timematidae; genus Timema; species Timema shepardi. The sequence goes on along the minus strand of CABFVX010004329.1, from coordinate 22,098 downwards.
GGCAAAAGTATAGCACTCAATATATTAATATTTATTACACAGGTTATATAAAGAATTATCTAATGTCTTAGAAAATGTATAAGAATAGAGTGGAAATACTGTGAAGTGACTTATTGTAAGTGATAGGGAAGGAGGCCAACCTTAAAGGAGAGTCGGGCTTTAATATAACAGAATAAAACTTTTCTCTTTATTTCTTTATATACTCTTCACACTTTAATCTTGTGATCACTTTCACATTTACACATACAGATATGTTTCTTTATATTTTCATCTTAAGATGGGGATGTAGGTGCAGTAAAAAGCCAGTGGTTTTGCAGATTTTGTAGCAAATTTTTTTTTGTGTGGCCAAAATAAAAAAAATATTACTTCACTGTAAACATAGAGAGTGGTTTTATTCATATGGTGATATCAACATTGAATATTTGTCATGTGCAAAGTGGCATTAGGTGGCAAACTTTTTAAATGAAGCAAAAAAGTAGTCATTAAATTTCAGGACACCCTGGAAAAATATTCAAGAACTATTAAGGTCACCATGTGAATAAAATTAACCTCTTATGTTTGTACTGAAGCAAAATTTGATTTATTCTAACCAAAACAATGTTTTGTCATAAAAACGTTAAAAACACGGACTTTTTCTCATGTCCCTTACATTCCACCTTAACGTAATTTATTACTTTGGTGTATGAATAGATCAAGATAGAAGTTTATTTATTCTATCAATATCTAACCCAACTATTCCTTCTGGTTAGCTTCTTTCCTTATTTAAACACTTCTACTCACAGTAGCTTTGACTTGCTGGGCAGTGGGGAAATAGCTGAGCACGCCGTATACTAATCTGCTGCTCCCAGTACCTTGATATAAAAGTGTTAACCAGGAGCCTTTACAACTCTTCAAATACAGCTGAAATTTTCCGCCTTGGGTGGAAACCCTGGTTTGTCCTGGTGTAAATACATCTTCGACTCTGTCCCAATGTAGGTCTTGACATATGATGGCATGATCAGATATTTAGGGAAGCACATAGTTTGAATTAAACCTTCTTGGAAGATATATAAAATATATAGTTAAAATTTTATTCCTGGACACGCTAATTGAACCAGACCTTTTGTTTAGCTCACCACTGAGCTATCCAGGATTTGCCCTGTAAATTAGTTTATTTTTACTTTAGGTTGGACTTACATTCTTGCATAGAAAAATCATAAAACAATAAAAACTTCATGCTGAAAATGTTTGTTTTAGTTTTCTTCATATTATAGTCTGGTCAAACTAAGACAAATATGCGATTAACCCCAGCAAAATTACAAGAAAACGTTTTATGTTGATTTTTTGATATATTAGGTGTGGAGAGTAACATACTAAAAGTTGGCTTAAATAGGTTGACTGAAAGTGGTCCTATTGTGATGTCAAAAAAATGGCTGCCAGTGGAAAATAAATTAGTGAAATATATGTGATTTGTTGAAATTTGAAAGCGAGCCAGGATTAGCCAACCTTCTGCAGGCACTCAAGGGACTTTATACTTGCCTGGAGGCTGGTGGTGCAGTTGATTTGGATACTGTATTGAAATTTAAATGCATTGAAGTGATTAGGAAAGAACTAAGTTCAAAGAAGAATAAGTTAAACAATGGTTCAGAAACAAGTAAACTGCGGTTAAACTGCCATTAAATGTTGGAAATAGTCAAGGAATTCCTAGAAGTCGACCGAACAGGGTTGTGGGACATGCATCTCCAAACTATATTTGAGTGTTTACCCATTTTTGCTGGTGTACACGCAAATGATCTAAAATCTGTGTATCTCTACTTACAGAACATGAAGTTATTAGATACTCAACATCCTGAAGTGTAGCACAGGTTCCAAAATGGATTCCGTGTTATTAGGAGTAGTAATCAGTCCTGGGCTGACCTTGGATCAGACTTGGTGATTGAGCAGACTCTTATGAGATCCTTCAAGAGTATTTGTGGATTAAACAGAGGAAGTGGTATCAAGTGAACATCAACGAGCCGTGTGGACCATGTCTGCTCCCATTTGTTCCTCATACAATTACACTATGCAAGACTTTGCCAATAAAGCATACACAACAAGTGAACAACACAAGAAAGTGATTACCCCACGAATGGAAAGTGACAGGAATTACTTGACAAAACTTCTTTCAAAACTTGAAGAATATTCTCCAGTCTCAAAGGAGACGACCTTGTTAAACATTATCACTGGGATCAATGCTGATATGAATGTAAATATTCAAGATCTTTTCTATGTAAACAACATAGTATTAGAAATGTAAGGATAAAATGATTTTGAATATTCATATAAGTGTAAAAATAAAGTCAAGACATTAGCCTCTGCTCGAGGTATCAGGGTCAGTAAGGACCTGACCATTGATCCAGCTCTGTTTTTTCAGAGGTGCCTGGTTGTATTATAGTCAAGAAAGTTATGTCTAGATGATGTGATTAAGTTTGAACTTTCACTGTACCTGCCATCATTGTTTGAAGCAAGGTATCTTTTATGAAAGCCTGAGAAATCATACCTTCAGGAGGCCATATGAAACCATGTTAAGTCATCTGATGCTGTTGTACTTGAGTCCATTCCAAAGACTGATCTCTACGTACTTGATAGAGGATCACTTCTAGATCGGTTGAAATGGAAGGAAGTAAGTACCTACGGTTCAATTGCTGATGACTACTTGTGTTTCACATCAAATCACAATGGAAAGTGTCACGATTTTGTTTGATGGATACGATGAGTGAGCAAGCACAAAGGACAATACACATTTAAGTCAAATAATCAATGTTTCAAACAATGTCAACATAAGAGAAGGAACACAATATTTTGGGAAAATGCAAGCTTTCTTCTCAAATGAGAAGAATAAACAAGCCCTCGTCTACCTCATCGCTGACCACTTGCTTCAGAAAGGCTGTCATGTCATACTTGCTCAAGAAGACACATACATAGATACTGTATAGTGAAATCAATCATTGAAATGTCATCTTACAGGTCTACAACTTTCATCGGAGAAGACAGAGACCTATTGGTATTGTTGCCTTATCATGCTGAAAATGACTGCAAGGATCATTATTTTTGATCCTACAAAGAGAAAGGGAAACCATATGTATGCAACATGAAGGTTCTGAAACAGTTACTTGGTGAAGCTGTATGCTCTGATTTGTTGTTGGCCCATGCATTCTCTGGTTGCTACACTACATCAAGAATCCACGAGGTCTGCAAGAAGTCGGTCTTTCAAAGAGTTGTTATAGGCGATCCTGTTTTTCATAGTTCTGAGATTTTTTTACTCTCCAAACGCAGATCAAGATACTGTAGAGACCACTGGCTGCAAAGCAATGGTGTCCATGTTTAAGGGGAACCAATCTGATTCTCTAATATAACTACGTTACAGCATTCTTTGTAGGAAAATATTCACTGCAAAAACATTTGTGAAGTCCAAAAGACTACCTCCAACACTGTCGGCCACAAAACTTCACTCCCGATGAGTCTACTTACAAGCCATGCAGTGGTTTGGTGAGAATTACAACATGGATCCAACTAAATGGGTGTGGATTATACAAGGTGGAAAATTTCTTTCAATAATGATGGACAATACTCCTCCACTGGACAAACTTCTTTAAATGATCTGATGCAATTGCTCTGCATGATATAACACAATATGATGCAGCTGCAAAAAAATGTCTTGAAGGCACCACAGCTTGTGCACAATGTCAATATGGTAACTGACAGTACGACTCAACAGCCAGTTTCAGATGAGGAAGATATTGAGAAATATCTGTGAAATTTCTATAAGACTAAACTACGTCCTTTTTTGAATATATGTTTAATAAAATGAGTAATTTTTAAAGGTAAATAATGAGAATATTTTGATTGTAAAATATGTGATAAAAATTTTGTCATTTATTACTAAGTTATTTCATGTAGTGCTTAAACCACTTCCAGTGATCCGATTTTCACCAACTTTTATTATTTTCTTTTACATACCACATACTAAATAAAAACACCACACCATGTTTTCTTGCAATTTTTTTTGGGGTCATGTGACATATTTATCAGACTACATGTTTACTGAAATGAACAATATTTTAAACAAACGTAATTATTGGCTGAAACACTATCGATAATGGTATATGCAGAATAATATTTATCATGTTTCAAATAAAGTAGAGAAGGAATTTTATTGAACATTCACATTTTCGAATGAAGAAATATCTACTTTCAAAACATTTTCCCTATAAGCGAATTGATATTTAATTTTTTAACACAACTAAATTAACTTTATTTAGTGTGATGTATTAACAAATAAAGATATATATTTTGTAGTTCTTTAAAAAAAAAGTACATTTCATTTGTTCTTACACCTGCTTGAAAAAACTACATTCTTTTTTACTTTCTAAATTATAAAGAATCCACACGGGTTCATACAAAACAGGTCTTCTGCAAGACACTCCTTAACCATAAATTACACGATTACTCGATTACTATAGATGGAAACACCCAGATATCCTGATAAGATAATACCAAATTTCCAACCGCATTGTTGTAATGTCTGACGGATTGTAAAAATTGTATAAATGTCAGTGTTAAATGTTTCACAAATCACCTTTTACCAGTGGCAGCTGGCCTCCAAAGGGAAAGAGTTCCCACCCTTTTAGAAATGTGCCCACCCAGTCCTTTATCTACCAAAGTTGTGGGACTCTCTGGGATTTTTTAAAGACTAGAATACATCCCTATGTTATTTATAAGTCATTTAGGGTAAGTGTTCCCTTGACCATAGGATTGTTATCACTGACTTTGCCCTCATGTGTAAGAAGTCTGGCCATTTGACAGTGCTCCACAGGAGTGTGGGAACGTTTTGGTTTGAGGGAGAGGTGTTGGGGCTACATTTGGCACACTCAGAAAAAGGAGTGGACCCCCTCTATAAATCCATTGTCACAGTGCATATGTAAGGGAATATGATCAGAAACTGATTTTATTTCGAACCAAATAATTGGCGAGTGTAACCAAGCAGCAGGCACTTTTGACACCCATCTCAATTCTTAGGGGGGAATTTGCAGCCTCCAGACCCTTCCTTTTCGTTCCTACACTCCTGGTGTTATATTTGAACTGGTTAGGTTATAAGACTGACAGAGGAGATCAGACTAAATTTCTGCAGTCTGGCTGAATTATTAAGCACATCTCGGATGTTATCTAGGAAAGGAGTGTCGCTGGAGCTTGTGTCATCATGTATGTTCTGGCTTGAACATTCTCACACGTCGCCTACATTTTAAATACTCAATATAATGTTTTTAATTTATTAAGATTGCTTAAGAATAAGTTTTTTTTTCTGCACACATTTTGTAAGTGTAGGAAGAGCAATCAATTTTCTCAGAAATGTTACTTGTTTACCCACTATTAATAGTTTCGTATGCCACACACACTATCAAATACTAAATGTTAAAATTACTTTGCCTAGCTTTTATTAGTGTGACATTTGGAATTGAAAAAAAAGGGGGATATTCAAGAGGGTTTGTTTAGATTTTTCCATAGGTTCAAATGAAATTAGGAACATATGGGGATCATAAAATTATTTTATTCTACCAGCAAAGTAGGTTTAAGGTGGTTTGGAATATAATACAGGATAAGGTCTCCATTGTTATAATTTTTATAACAAAAAAGAACAAACTTTTTTTGATTAAAATAAATACAATATTTCTCCAAGAGATATTTGATTTAATTTTCTACACATACCAATATTGAATATTGTCTTTAATATTTGTCAGGGGCGTCACAACATTTAAATGAGACTTTTTCTCTTCATTAACTTTTTTTTTTCAAATGCCATCATGCTCATGACAAATATTCTAGAACTGTTGAGAATACTAAGTGTAGAAAAATAGAATCAAAGAAACCAATGAAGCAATATTTTATTTATTTTAGCCAAAAATGTTTCTTGTTTTAAAAATTGCAAAAAATGGACCTTATCTTCTATTCCCTTCCATCCCACCTCAAGCAAAGCAAGGTTGTAATCATAGATGATAGGTGGTTTGCTTAGTGACGAACTGACAAAAATTTGTTCAACTAAAAAACTCGTAATAATATAGTATAAATGAGAGAAGAATATGCATGCAGGGTTTACATATTAAAATAGTAATTTCAAGACATCGTTTGAACACGAAATAAAGAGGGAAGCGAGTGGAATGAGAAGTCAGGAAGGTTTGTATGTAAAATAGGACAAAAATGCGTGAAAGGGTTGTGGAAGGAAATAAGACTATGTTATATAACCAGGTAAGAAACGGGAGGAAATCAAAAAGACAAGAAGATTGGTGGACGAAGAAGGAAGAACATTGTAGATGGGAGAAGAACAGAAAAACTATGAAATAGATATTTTGAGAAGATATATTTAACTCTGAAGAGCAAAGAGACGGAAGTAAACAAAGATGCGTGAAGAAATAAAATAAGAGGGGGAAATTGGTCCCCCATGAAAAGAGATGGATGATGCAATAAAGAGCATAAAACAAGGAAGGAGAAGAATGCAATAAATCATTAAAAAAGGAAGAATGGTGGAAGGATAGAGGAAAATGGACGCATCTTACCTGGCCTCAGGCTGGAAACAGTTAATGAAGATGATGATCCTTGAACACGAACGAAATAAATTTGTTGACCCTATTTACTAATTTATTTGGTGATTGACGGTCACTGAGCCATCATCTCATAGGCTACTCTGTTAAATTTAAATACCACTTATCTGACCAAATTAGTTTAATTTCTTTGAAATAAACATACACAGTGCAGTATTTTTTGATATATCAGTTTTGTGAAGAAGTCCCAATGTTTTTATTATCTAAATTCCTAGGGTATTATACATTATATTATACATAGTATTAGGGGTGTGCAAAAATAACTTTTTCACATGCAAAGTGAAGTCAAAGTGATACTTGAAAAATGTGAAGAAAAGTCTTTAAGGTGGAGTAAATGCACTTGTCTTGCACTTCCGATTACAAGCAGATCAGGGTTTAAATTCTGGTCTACCTATAGCAACTTAGTTTTCAAAGATTCTACTTTTAAATTTGGGATGTAATGTTGTTACAGACCAAATCAAATTTATATATTTATTTTTTGTTTTCTATAAAAAGCAATATCAAGAAAACTGACACATTACTCATAAACACTAACCCACAAAGAACTTTACACAAAACTGCTGCTATTATTGGTGGAAAATTGCACATGCTTGAGTTCGTGGTGCTGCTAACTTACATTCAGTGTGCTGTGATTCCTGACACCAAATAATACTGCACTGTGAGCAAAACTAGTTTGAGAACTGCTGTGTCTAATGCTAGAATTTTTTTAATATAAATAATATACTAATATATACAAAAATTTGGAGTATTACCCTTAATTTTGAATCTATGTTCGATGTTAGGTTTAAAAAAATGAAATATTTATATTGTTAAAAAATAGTATATTTTTATATGCTTATCAGTACAGATATTAGATCTTAAAGGAAAGTCTCTTCACTTTTTGAGGCACATTTTGGAATACATAGAAGAAGGTTACAGTAAAAATGGATATGAATAAATAAAAGGAACTAATACATAATGGCTTTTATAGGGAAAAGAGGAACTGTTCACACTTTACATTACTGCCAATGGATTTTCTTCAAGAGGTAGCCTTTATCTCTTGGTTCAGTGGCACAAGTGTAAAGTATCAACTTAATTTATTTGATTTGTTTGTTCTTAGCCCTCTTTATTGTACCTTCTTCCATGCACAAAATAATAGATAATGCCCATCTGTTACAATCTCCTTAAATGACCCTAAGGAAGTCATGTTGCATATCAACTTTCACTTAAGGGTTATATAACTATCATTTTTGTAAAATATATATAGAGAGAGATATATATATATATATTTGAAATATATTATTTGATTGGAGATATATTTTTTGGAGGGTCATTTATTCTATCTAACTACGACAGGCTTAGCAAGCCGGTTGTGGGAAAATATGTGACAGATAAAAACCTGACCCAGGCCATAGGCTGGAAACAGTAATGAATCTAAAATTTATTCTATCAATTAAATATAATTGTTACAAACATTATATTGACCATTGTTATGTTATATTGTATATATTCTTTGAATAAATTTTATATAATGTTTCCTATTGTTAGCTTTGTAAACTACTGCTATTGTTTTTTTTATAAAACTGTTTGATCTCTGTACCTACATTAGACCGTGTTTCATTATTATTAAATATGACCTTAGTTTTTTGAGTTAACAAACGGTCATTTTGGCACAAGCTCCATGGTAATACACAAACACTTATCAGATCTATTACCCTCAGATCGGGAACTCAACAAAAATAACAAATTAACTATATGTATAAATAATAAATACTTACTAGACCAAAGATTTGGGCTGAAGTTAGTGTCATAACTTTTTAAAATATTTTGGCATTTCTAACCAAGTGTTGTATTTATTTATAAATCGTCACATGTTTTTTTCTTTTTGGTTAAAATTTGAACTATTTAGTTTTTATTAAAAAAAAGAGGGGTATAAACTGAATGGGTAATATGATGCGGTGCTAAATTATTTTATTATTTAGTGATTTTTTTACATTGTCCTATCAAATTAAATTTTTTTTAAATCATATTAATATTATTTATATATTAAAAGCAGTTTTGTCAAAACAAAAATATTGAATAAAACTTCTAGCTACTAACCAATGGGCATCCAAACAAAAAAAGAGTTTTTTAAAACATTTGTTTTTGCTAGCATACACCTATTTGATTAAACAATGTTAACAAAATTAAGGAGTTTGGGGCAAAATTGTTATAACCCTCATTTATTTAGATGGAATATATTCACTATTTAAACGTTCATAAAATTCTGAAATCTAGATATAAAAGATAAATAAAATATTGGTTGTAATTAGCCATCCTAAAGGTTTTAACAGACTTTAAAAACAAGTTGTAGTTCAAGAGGTAAACTACCAGAAATCACTGTTATCACATTTAAAAAAAAGGTTATCATGTTTTTGACTCGACTCCCTCAGTTGTTTTATTTGTGAACTGTTGAATCTAGTTTAAGGTTATAGAGTGAAAAACATGTGACTTTAAAATAAATGGTTTAAAATTAATTTTTCAATTATTTTATATGTTTTTTAATCGGTGAAAAATAAAATTGTGCTTTTTTTTTAAAAAAGTTGCACTCTGTTCACCCTGAATGGTTGCAGTCCTACCTTGATTGATTTCAAAGTTGACCTATCCTATTTATCTGCACTATTGTGTAATTCGTCAAGTTAAGCTTGCAACCTTTCAGAATAAACAGCGTATACATATCTCCAGCTGCAATAGTCATAAACTAGACATTTTCAACTTAGTGGTGAGCACAAGATTTGTAATGAAACTTGTAAAGTTAGTATATTAATCATATATATTTATTTAACTTATACACCATTTATAATTTACAGAATATTTTAATGCAAACATTTTATAATAGATTTACTACTTCTAAGTTGATAAATCAAGCTGTTGTTATTACAACATGTACCACTAATTGATTCATTATGTTTATATGTGACATCAATTTTAATATACATAATGGCACAAAATAACAACGAATGGAAAATATTTGTATATATACATATACTTATTTTTTACAAACCTCTACAATAAATTGTTAAAGGAGGGATTGTTTCTTGTTTTAATTTAAGTGGATAGATATTCAAAATTAATTTGATGTTTGCACATCCCTTGGGCATGATGTGTTACTTATTCCTATAGAAAATCACGTCATTACACATATGCTAAGTGATGCAAGCAAGTTAGTTTCTTACTTGTTATTATGGCCAAGATGTTTCACAAGTATCAGCTAAAATAAATTTATAAGCTTTAAATGCTTTCTTTATCGCTGTACAAAGTAAATTTCTAAAAAGGTGTTTGATTAAGCACCCTCTCTAAGCTTATAAACTTAGAACAACACTTTTATTATGAGATGGAAATATATATAATGACGAGTTTGTCGAAAAAAATTGGGCTTCAATTTCATTACAATATAAAACAGGGATGCTAAAAATATATTTACAACATTAATAACATTTCAAAATATTACATATTTTAGCTTTGTCTTTAACTAGTTATATACCTATTTAATCCAACATAAGATAATGGGTATATCATGAATCATCTTTAAGTTTTCATTTAACAAAAAAACAACTAATTATTGGTTGAAATGCCCAATATTTTCAAGACTGGAGAAAATAAATCTTAGTATAAATAACAAATCCACAAAACTTAATTTTTTGAAGACTAGCTCTTGAAATTTATCTCAGTAAGTTTATCTGCTAGTCATCAAAAATGTATTATAAACATGAATTCAGAAATTTTTATTTATTATATATTTTGTAAGAAGGTACAGGAAAGGTGGATAGAAACTTTTAAAAGGAACAAACACAATATGGCTTTTACAAGGAAAAGAACACAGTTCACACTTTACAATACATTACTCATTAGGAGGGGGTGTGAAACGCACAATGCAACTTCCTAAAAGAAAGAGGGAAAAAAACTGAAAAAAAAGGAAATTTGTAGAAAAATGATTGGACACTTAGATAGGAACACGTGAAAAGAATAACATAAAGGACAACAAAGGGAAAGGATGTAAATAAAATATATATACACACACACATACACACAATATTGTGTTTGTTCCTTTTATAAGTTTCTATCCACCTTTCCTGTTCTTTCTTCCAAATTTAATAGAATTACCTCTTAAAGTGAAGAGAGGTTTTCTTTATCAAGAAATTTTAATTCAAAAATATAATGTATTGAAATTAACTGAGAATTAAAATTACCGATTGGGGCCAAACCAATTAGACTATGAGTAACTTTAAAATTAACAATTTAATTGAAAAGTAAATAGCCAGCAGCTAAATAAAAACAAACTACATACTACACATTTTCACTTTTAGAAGATAATGTCACTCAGGTGGGCTCCACCAAACATCAGGCAAACTTGAGCACATTTTCCATAACTTTTCTCAGCATTTATTGTTTATTTGTTTCTGCCCCACCCTGTATAAAAACCTATTCACCCACATTGTTAAGATACATTGGCTGACTGTCTAGAAAATTTGATTACCTGTTTATTTATATTTTTAAATTAACAATCTTATTTTCATTAAAATTTTAGCTACTGGTTTATTTAGACTTGAGCTAGCGTCCTTGACTCTGACCCAAAATTTAGGGTCCATTTCTCCGTCTGGTTCCTTTTTTCCCCCCTTTTCACACTTCAGTTTCTTTTTGCTTTTATATATACATACTAAGCCTAATATCCTGTGCATTGTTAATACTAAATATATTACCATAACATCATTCATCCTTCCTGCTATAATTAGGATATTTTGGTTTATTCATATATTACATTAAAGCCTTTGAGTTGTATTACATAATGGAAAGGGGCAGAGCTGGTAGTGCCTCATTAGCAGCTACTAGCAGTAACTAGTTTAACTAAACTACATCCAGTCATTTAAACTTTTTTTTTTACATATTAAATTATTTCTTTTATTATATTTTACATGTATTAAATAATTTTTGTATGAAAATCCCCCTAAGCTTATTTTAAGATTTAAATTTATAGACATTCTGCCCAGTTTGAATTAATCAAGATTTTGAAATGACCATGATAATTGAAGTTGTATTGAATTAATAAAAGTTCCACCTTAAGCTACATTTTAATATACAACAGCTATTTTATTCATATTTAGTTTCTAAGGTAAATTAAAAGTTACATTACTTATTTTGTATGCAAGACCACTATAGAAGAATTTTAATGATAAGTTATTTGATCATGATGAAATGTTTATGGCTAAAAGGATTGAAATCGACAGCCCTTTTAATATAAAATTATTGTTTCTACTATCTACTTTTGATGACAGAACGAAGAATAAGATTTAAATAAATTTTTATGACATAAAAAGACTGATTGAAGGGAAATGTTTCGTAAATGTGAGCTTGAAGGTAAAACAGATCGAAACATACACCTCCTGTTGTTTCTATATTAAAAAGAAATGTTAATTTCTGTTTTTAAGACTGTTAAGTTGTACATATTTATTATGGTTGTCTGAATTTTTTGTTTCTATATTATTATTATTCTATAATTGTTCATATTCTTAATATGTGATAGATAATTATTAATTATTAGATAATAGATAGACAAAAGAGTGAAACTCTTTTACATGTACTTGATCATGTAAATGAAATATTTTTGCTGTTACAAGCGGGGCTTAATTTGTTTTAGTGCACCTTAAAATTGTTTCAGGGATGTAGTTATTGTATTGACCATCATCTGAACATAGTTGGTGGTTTGAATTTAAAAAAGAAAGTAAGTTTAGTTCTCTTTTCATTTGTTTCATCATGTATCAATGATGATCCCTAAAGAACATTACATCCACTTCTTCCATCTCTTGTTATCTAACTGATAAGTACAGTAGCCCCATGATTTCTTTGATGCTGACTGACAGCTCACAACTGACTTCTGACAGTCAACATTTAGGTATATACCTAAATTTTGACCGTCAGAAGTGACAGCTGCTAAACACATGTTTTTACAGATCATTTGGTCCGGCGTAGGGATACATAATTTGGTCTGGTAACGTTTCAAAGATGTCAGTCAGCATCAAAGAAGCCATGGGGTTACTGTACATACTTGCACAAGCTAAAGTCGGTGAAATATTGCCTAACTTAACATTATAGATCGGTCCCTTGAATGTCAAATTCTGAGTCTGAATGTTCCTCAAAGATAATTATGATGCTTTTAATAGTATCTTAGGCATATAACCGAAATGGATTGTAAGACGTGATGCTTATAAATAAAATAGTAGTTTAATCACAGATCATTAATTTACCACTTGAATGTTAATTTACATTATAACCAAATATTTTATCAGATAGTTACAATAACCTTAAGAATCATTTTGAACAGAATTTTAATCGAAGCAGAAAAATCACAACAGTATTAGAAAGATAACCAAACCTCTCTCTACTTATCATGGTTTATTAAATTCAGATTCAATATAAACTGGATTCGACCCAACTCAACTTCTTATTCTATTTATTGAACTTTCAAATGGATAAAAATTATCACAGTTTAATCCAGAGATGGTAAAACTGGAGCTAGGTTTTGCTCCATCACAAATTCAGTCCCGTTTCTGTATGTCAAGGGTAATCCTCACAAAGTATGAGTCTTGGCTTGTGTAACTTAGACTTGTCGTTTTGATAGAAAGGAAATAATATTTTTACAAGTTAAATAATTGTAGTTGTTTTGGGAGACATAGTACAGCATATGCTTGGTTACATATTGTGTGTATTGTACTACTTGTATTGACCCTAAAGTGTTGAATAAATGTAACGTTTTGAGTAGCCGAGCACGGTTTAATGACATGAAAAGTTACTCGACATTGTTGTTTTTAATGTATAATAAAGAGGGCCACAGTCTAAAATTTTATTTTAAAACAGAGACATTAGTAAATTATGAAATAATAAATTGAAGAGAGAGTGAGAGATCTGTCCTTGAAAACACTGGCTTTTTCTTTTTTTGTCTCAAGTGGACTTTGTTTCTTTTCCGATGGTAGCTGGTAGGATTTTTTTTAAATGTTTACTTACTACTCATTAATTTATTATTTCATATTCATCCATGTCTGTGTTTTAAAATAGCACATTTTAAGAGGCGTTAGCTACATATAATTTTTCAGAACTGCACTTACTTCTACTTGACAAGAATTAACATTCATTGTTTGTATGTTGGTTCATTTATTTTATGTTTTAAAAAACTTACTCTTTGTTAGCTAACAAATCATAAGCTACATGCAAATACACATATTAAAGAAATATGAATGCTTCCCAATTATTTAATGCTTAACAATTTTGTAATACCTATCAACATTCATGAACTTAACCAAAGCAAATGCTGAATGACCTAGTTCTAATTGAATCTTGGAATAAATAATTTTGTGTTAGAACAATAGCTATGTATTTTTACTGGTGACTTTGTTAGAGGTTAGGTAGGATCTTTATTTAAAGTCATGCCAAGGTTGTGGGCATATTTTGATGTAAGGCAACCTGTAAAATCTTCAATGAAAACAACTACACTATTGTTCATTGTTAATGTAACAATATGATTAAAACTATTTTGGCTTGAAACAATTGTTCACTTATTTATAAAGGTATAAGGAATAGTTTTAAGAAAATTTTGGGACATGCTCACTTCTAAAACTCTCACCTCAACAATATTTTAATGAACACATTAAAACTCTTCAAAAACTGAAAATCAAAACTAGAATTAAAAATAAACTTGAAATAAATCAAACAAATTACGGCCTTTTTTTTTAACAGAAATAACATGATATCAAGTCAGCCACCTTTACACAAGATGCAAAATCGACCGCCATTATGTATATATGTTTACTCGATAGAGTGACAATTAAAATAAAGCTATTGTTAATTCTTACTACCGACTGGTTTTAATTATCTACACCTATGCAAATAACACCAATTTATGGCATATTACGATCTTTAAGTTAGATATTTTGTTGGGTTTCATGAAAAATAAATACTGTCAACAGTCAAACACAGATAAAAGTGTTCATTTATGCCTACCGGCCTACACATTGTATAAAGATTGTTTGTTTAAAATCGACTCAGGTAATTTGATCACTTAGTAAGTGCTATAAAATTTTAAGAATCAAATAACGACTTTCTAATTCCCAATTTGTTTTTAAATTGATTTTAACTAAGAGTTTAATATTTAAAAAAATATGTTATTGAAGTAATTGTAAAAATATTCTAACGTGTTCCTGCCTAATAAAATGAGAATGAACCTGTTGGAGTCAAAAATACTATTTTCGTATTTTAAATAGAGTCTATTCTCCGAAATTGATACATCGTAAGAATCAAATATATTTCTTGTTTTCTACGTGAAGATAGATAATGGATATATAAGAAAATAATAATAAACATACTTAGGCATTATTGAGTTCACTATTTTCAATATATGTTTAATTGTTAAGCATGTTGTTTTAGCCTTTATTAAATATATCTGTTTGTATTTTTATTTTTGCCTTCTTATTAAAATAAATTATAATACTTCAACTATGATTAAAGATGAGCAAAGGAAGAATAGGCCTAATCTGTTTATTTCACATGTTTTTTTAGAAACTTAACTCATTCTAGCAACACTTTTAAACAGTCTAGATTGTTTAATTTGGCTGGATTTCATCCAGTAATTGGGGTTAATTGAAATTGAAAGCATGATTGAAATAAAGCTTAATTTACAGTTTAGGCCTATATTGTGTAAAGTAGGTCCATTTGTAAATCATTAAATTTCTAAAAAATTGCTAGGATTTGGATTCGAGATTCGAATTCCAGAAATAGTGGATTCGACCCATCTTTAAAAAATACTTTTACTTATAGTTGCAGCAGAGCATGATGGAAATTTGACAGCAAAACGGTGCACTTATTTCTGAGTACATAAATAGTTTCAGCACCCTGTGTCAGAATTGTCAACTACAATATATAAAATGAGAAAAACACTTCACAGATCTTCATTATTGCATATAGCCACCATCTTAAAGGATATTATCAACAAATTAGAATGGATACTCTCTCGCTGGTCACAGATCACAATGTACTGATTTGCCAATGAGGTCAAAGTTCAAATCTTGGCATAATACATGTGGGGTAGTTTATGCACACAGATGTCACCATATATTTTCCATTCTCCTTTCCACACAATATTAGTAAAATATTTTAGCTTTTTTCTTAGTACCGGCCTTACTGCCTATTCGGGTGATACACTTATGTATTAATTACTCTAATGGTTTTGGGGTTTGGAAAGGCTATATTTAGAGGAATTGTACACACATTTTCCTGCAAGAAGAGTGGAAAACCATTTTGGAAAACCACCATCAGTACACCCAACCAAGATTCAAACTTTGATCTCACCATTGTCAGAAGTCAAGTCTATTGCCTATGGCTTTATATTATGAAAAAAAAAAAAATTGTTGCAGTTGAAGGAAATATTTGTGTTAATTTGTCTGTTTCTTTTGCATATATATAAACACACTGAATCATAATCAATTAACCTTTACTTTCTCCTGACCCCTCAGAGAGAGGAAGTATTGTGATAGTAAAAAAATCTATTTGAGATTTTGATGGATTTTGATGTTTCATGAATGATTCCCTTAATGAAAGGGTGGTTTTTGTAATGTTGTCCATTTGTTACTCAGCCTAGAGCCAAATCTGTTTTACCGATCGAGCTAAAACTTTGTATCTAGGGTTTTCATAAAACTTCCCAGAGGTTTATTTTTAAATTGTCTATCTAACCATTAAATTAAATGCAGTAGAAGGAAAAGGGGAGGAGGGAAGATTTTCTCAAAATTTTCTCTAATGATTTTGATTAAAATTTGTATCTAGGCATTGTTTAACCTTACAAAAAATGACGTGCCTCACTTTTATGGGAAAGTTACATTAGCGGGTATCGCCAATTTTGATAATATTTGTTACTTTTGGAGATACAAAATAGCTCATAATAGAAAAGTTGTAAGATCATTTATTATTAAAAAAAACTTTTATATGAAAAATAGTTTATAAAATAACATTTTCTGAGCTATAGATAAACACAATTAAAAAAAAATAGAATTATGTAAGATTGGGAGTTAAAAATGCATAGAGCAAATTGTATGTTTCCATAGAGAGTTGGTGACCTGGTGGTCTAGGGGTAAGGTGTCAGACTTCTTTGCTGGGGGTCCGGGGTTCAATCCTCGGTCCTGGCACATATTTATATGATTACCAAACCCTTCCTTCACCTCTGACAAGTCATCTTGTGAATGTGGGGAATGCCAGGCCTCCACCGTGGTTCGGATTTCACGTTAAATTGTAGGTCCTCCATTTCATCTCGCAATCAGCCTACCATTACACATTAGCGTAAGTGCGTGTAACTCGAACAGGTGGTAAGACGCGGTGCTAATAATAATAATAACATAGAGAGTTATATTATTTAATGTATGCTCTTTGGTGTAATGTGATGCTAATTTTTTCGCCAATAGGTTTCTATTACTATGTATTATTTCATTTCACTTATCTTTAGAGCTATAAGCAAATGTTTCAGTTTTTAGATAAATGAGTGAGAAAGTCTGCATGTTGCTGCAACATACCATTTATTTCTTTTTTTTTTATCTTCCTCTTTTAAGTAGTTGTGTTGAGCATTTCACACTTCTTTTTGATGATAGACTGTAGCCTGGGTTGGGGGATTTAGTGGTAAAAATGTAAAATGTGAACTGTGTTCCCCTTTTCATTGTAAAATCCATACTGTGTGTAGTCCTTTTATTTGTTCCTACCCCTCTAATATTTATTTAAGTTATTTAATGTGCACTTTCTTAACCGACTGATTAAAGCAGCACATGAAAATTTCTATGAGCGAGATCGAAAGGACCTCTTTTTGCCGTCAAAGGTATTTTCACATATCTTCCAGGATTCTTTTACATTCCACAATTATTGATATAGGATCAACAGCTTTACTCCCCCTCTGAAGGAAGTTGTACTTCAAATTCTTACTGCGAAAGAAAAATCCGTCAACCCTGGCTGGGTTTAAACCCACGAACATCAGATCAAGAGGCGAGCACTTTAACCTAAGATCACCGAGGTTGTCACTAAACTTAATAATTCATTGAAAAAAAAATAGTTATAATTTTTTCAAATAGTAAATATTGTTGCTGTAAAATAAGGCCTTATAAGGTAACGGATAAGCCTATTTTCAGCTTGGACATGAATCCTAAATAATACCTAATGATTTTTTAAAAAAAAGTCCTCATACTGTTGGCCATTTTTGACTCTGCTTGTCTCCAGAACCCCAACTCTGACCAGCTATAAATTTTAAACTACAAAAAAAAAAATATATATATATAAATAGATATAAACTTTTAAGTGCTTTTTTACCATGTCTTACTATCTGTACCCATATTATTTTTATTATTATTATTATCATACCGCGTCTTACTACCCATTCGGGTTATATGCAAAATATATGTACTAATATGTACATATGTACTAATTACACTAATTAGTTGGATATGATAGCACTTGAATTCAGAGGAAATGTATCTATATTTGTGTGGAGGAAGAGTGTAAAACTATTTTAGAAAAACTACCCTCAGTACACCCGACTGAGATTCAAACCCTGATCTTCCTTCCTTTTGCAGTTAAGTTTAATGCGAGAGTAGCGAGCTAAACTATGTGGCCACCGAAGCGGGTCTAGTCTTCTGTTCCCAAACAATGTAATATAGTTTGTACATTATCCACATTTTTCTGTAGCCATCAATAATGATTGATTTGTAAATTAAAATAAATACTATCGTTATAGTGCAACTCATTATATTAAATAATCTGCCACTTTTTTAACATATTATATCACCCAAGTGCCTGTGTCATATTTTAATATTTATTAAAGAACAATACATTTCATACTAATGTTTCTAATACCGTGGAAGATTTAGAACTTGAAATTTAAATATGAAATGGATCCTTGGAGGGTATAGAACTGGTAATATAAATATGAGGTTGATTCTTGGAGGATATAGAACTGGAAAAATGAATATGAAGCGGCTACCTAAAGAGGATTAGAACAGGAAATAGACCTGCAGGTAGTGGACGCTACCAACACCAGTCCATTTCCTCCTAGCTTCAATCTCATGCTAGGCCAGGCCGTGGCTACTGTAATAGTCAGCTGCCCAAGCCAGCACGTTTCACTTGCAATCACGAACATTCCCTCTGTCCAAATATTCTCAACTGTGGAAGTTTATCGAGACAAAGGGGTAGTGAGGGCTGAAGGATCAACTTCAGGAGTCAAACAGACACCGCGAAGAGGCAGGAGGCGAACTTAGCATTCTCTCTTGTCTATACCATTTATTCAGCCATCTGTTCTTGGTAGTTCGGATGATAAAACAAAGCCTTTTTTTAAAGACACCACTCTTAACATTAAACATTAAACTTTAAACACATAGTTATAGACATATCTAGTTACTGTATTATAAATTATAGCATTAGCTCAAAAATGTAATATTCATTAAATTGAAAAATGACACCTGGACACGAGAACTGAATCCGGGACCTTTGGATTAGTTCGGGTTCAATCCCTGGGTCCAGGTGTCATTTTTCAATTTAATGACTGTTGTATTTAGGCCTAGATGCGGCTATAACCATAATCAACAACTATAATAGTTTTTAAAAAACATAATTAATTGTAGTAAGGAACAATATATATTCTAAATTGATAAAAATAGAATCAATAGAAAGAGCAAAGGTAAGCTGAGAAATTTTAGTTTAGCTATTTAATCCGTTAAAAAATATCAGCATAACAAAGGAGGAAGAATAAATATAATTTATTGTTGTAATTAATATGTTAATCAGTGTTTTTACATTGATTTGATTACTCTCCTATAGCTCCTCCTAATTTAGAACCAGGAAAATAATCAAGAAATGTATAAGAAATATAACATTTTTGATAAAATATTGGTAGTTAACAACTGCATGGAACATTAACATACCTCATTGAATTATCTATTTATTTAATTTTTTACATATTTAATAAAACTGTCCTCTACAAATCCAGAGGTCCAGGCTTCGATCACCGACGATTCCAGAATTTTTCTGAGAACATTGTGTCTGGAACGGGGCCTTGTGAGACCAAATGAGGAGCTACTGGAATAAATAAGTAGCAGCTCTGGTATATAAAACTGAGATTAACAACCGGAGGGTTATTTGTGTTGACCGCATTAAACCGTAAATGATAGCACTATCATTGCTAATGGCGGTGGCCGCTCGGCCAGTTTAGCTCGATCGTGGGCTCACGGCATGGATTTTTTTAATTTAATAAAACTATAAATATAATAATAGGATAGTAATAATAATAATACTTAGCCCCGCGTCTTGCTACCCATTCTGGTTTTACGCTTAAATACTAACTAAGATAATGGGTTAGGAATTGGGAAAGTTGAATATAGAGGAGGGAAATCCGCATTTCCTTTGAGGGAGAGTGAAAAACCATTTATGGAAACCACTCCAATTTCATCCAAGTGCGATTTGAACCTCAATCTCTACGTCCTCGGCAGTCTAACTCAACACGAATCTAGTGCGTTAGCTAACTTCGCCACCGAGGCGGGTAGTATAATTTTAATATGATCTTTGATAATAGCAATTCTTTATAAAACCTCAAATACACCTAATTTTTTTTCGCTGTATATTTATGAGGAAGTGAAACACTTAGATCGAATCGTAAGCTAGTATTATACCTAGTCCAAAAGTGTTTGTTAAATCCACGATTATAAGCGTAAAAAAATGCTTGTGAACCTTCACCAGTGGGCATACAGACTAAACGTCAAGATCATCTAGTCTGTTATGATTGTATGGGGGAGGTCGGTGTTTGAATCCTGGCCATATATACTTAGAGGGTTTATTCTTGTATGGTTTCACAGTTTCCTTAAAGCAAATGTAGGTACACTTACAATAAATTCTACCTTACTCGCTTTCTCACCTCATCAGTGTAACTAAATGCGTAGAGCACGGGCAAGTGCTAAGATACCACCTCCTATTACAACAACAAAAAATACTCCATGGCGTCATCCCGCACTCAACCTATAACGCCTAAGTCTGCTGGCAAAGATAATGCCAACAATTGCAGATAAAGCCATTTGGTCAGCATAACGAACCAATTTTAACCAGTTTAAACTAGTCTTGACCAATTTAATCTAGATTAAACTAGTTTTAAACAGTTTAAACCAGATACATTGGATTAAACTAATTTAAACCAGTTTAAATTGGATTAAACTAATTTAAACCAGTTTAAATTTTGATAACCAGTTCAAATTAGTTTTAAACAGTTTAAACTAGTTTTGGGTGACCTGGCGGTCTAGGGGTAAGGTGTCAGACTTCTGTGCTGGCGGCCGGGGCTCAATACTAGGTCCCGGCACAGATTTATCTGATTACCAAACCCTTCCTTCACCTCTAGCAAGACATCCTGTGAATGTGAGGAATGCCAGGCCACCACCGTGGTTCGGATTCCACGTTAAACTGTAGGTCCTTCATTTCATCTCACAATCACCCTACCATTACACATCAGCGTAAGTGCGTACAACCCGAACAGGTAGTAAGAAGTGGTGCTAATAATAATAATAATAATAATATTAAGCTAGTTTTAACCAGTTTAAGCAAGTTTAAACAACTTTAAACAAGTTTAAACAACTTTAATCCAGTTTAAACAATTTAAACCAGTTTAAAAATTGGTTAAACTAGTTCAAAATCGTTCAAACGAGTTTAAACTAGTTTTAATAAGTTCCAAACAGTGTTAATCAGTTAGAACTGGGTTTAACAAGTTCAAATTAGGTTGAAATAGTTTAAAATAATTTTAACCAGTTTAAACTAGTCTAAGATGGTTTGAACAAGTTTTGACGAGTTTAAACTAGTTTAAAACAGTTTAAACTAATGTTAACAAAGTAGAAATAGTTTAAACAAGATTAAAATAGCTATACCAAGTTTAAAACACTTTTTACTAGTTTTAACAATTTTTAACCAGTTTAAACTGCTTATAAATAGTTTTAACCAAAATAAACAAATTTTAAGCTGTTTAAACTAGTTTTAACTAATTTAAATTGGTTTTGACCATTTTAAACCAGTTTTATCCAGTTAATTACCAATTTAAACGTGCTTAAACCAGTTAAAAATTGTTCAAACCAGTTTAAACTAGTTATAATCAGTTCTAAACAGTTTTAATCGTGGAAAACTGGGTTTAACAAGCTCAAGTTAGGTTGAAAATGTTTAAAATAATTTTAACCAGTTTGTACCAGTCTAAGTTTGTCTCAAACTACTCTTGAACAATTTAATCTAGATTAACCTAGTTTTAAACCAGTTTAAATATGTTTGAAATTATTAAAACCAGTTTTTACCAGTATAAACAAGTTATAACCAGTTTAAATTATTTTTCTCATTTCTAACATATTGTTGTGTATAATAAATGAACATTCTCTTAACTAGGCCTATAATAACAAACACGAGTTTAGTAACTATTCTACTTTCAGATTTA
>CABFVX010004328.1:46501-67694 GCA_902151425.1 Timema shepardi | reverse complement strand
CAAATCTAAAAGTGGAATAGTTACTAAACTCGTGTTTGTTATTATAGGCCTAGTTAAGAGAATGTTTATTTATTATACACAACAATCTCTTAACAAGATCATTATTTCTCCGGGCTCACATGCATTCAAGACTTCATCGAGCGCCATTTGATAAGGTTCATGAATTAAATTGTTTAGGAAAATTTTAATTAGTGATAACAATATTAGATTGGAAACCAGGAAAATAATACAGTCGGGAAATGCCTGCTATCACTCGGTGAGTAATTTGTAGGCATCTCGCATGGTTTCAAGGAATGTAAAACACAGAATGTAAAAAAAACATAATTTTACATGTTGTTTTTTATGGGCGCGAAAAATGGCCTCTTACTTTATATCAAGAAAAGAAATTTAGGATATTCGAAAACGAGGTGTTTATGAATATATTAGGTCCAAAATGGATGAAAATAGTGGTGAGTTGAGGAGGCTGCATAATGATGAGCTGCATACCCTGTAATCACCACCAGACATTGTTAGGGTAGTAAAATCTTGAAGATTACGGTGGTCAGGTCATGCAGCGTAAATTATAGTAGCTATAACTGTGTTCAAGGTGTTTAATGGCAAACACAATGATAAAATACCCCTGGGAAGACCCAGAGCCAGACCCAGATGGGAGGATAACATTTGAACAGACCTGAGAAAGTATGGTGTAATGTGATAGACTGGATTGTAACGGACTAAACTGGTCGAGCCTCGTTCAATTACAATTATGAATATTAGTTAATGCAAGCAAGTCATCAAGAGTTAACAAATGGTATGCTATTGTTAAATGCTACGCTCGTAACATCTATTTGTTTTTATTTACATACCCACTTCGCCGACTCTTCCTTCAAGCCCGATGCCCCATCGGAAGGAGCAACCCCGAGAAAAGTGACCGGCCGCGGCCACATGGTGACAACTCCACGTTCAACAAAGTCTACGAGTCAACTGAAAGCAGCTTGAGTGCTGTTAGCCGACACGAGTCGATGTTCTAGATGTTGATGGAAGCTTCCCCAACCTCTCCGTGCCGACCACTCCTCCACGCGGATTATACATACTATATATGCTCCCGCTTGCTTGGAAGGAGCAACCACAATCAGCGCCGTTACTACACAGTGCTCACTCATCCCGTAGAGCAGACTTACATTTCTACGGTGGACTTACAGTTTGAGGCGATGGATCCACTAGACAGAAGGAAGTGGCAAGGATAGATGGACAGTATGGCAAAGATTAGGAATAGCCTACCTCGTGGCAGGATCTATGGAGTAACTTTGTGTTAGTTTGTTAGGAATTAGGAATAACAATTGTCTTCACTGGGACTTTATAGTTGTTACCTTGTTAGGTTAGTTATGTAAAGTTAGTGTGGAGTTATGCCTCCGTTATTATAAAAACGCATTGCTAAAATCTCTTTGTTTACCGCGCCTCACGCGTATCTTGGACTGAGCCATTTGGGCCAGCCACTCAATGGGATTGTGAATCCCTCGACACACACTGTGTGACCACTGATGTATTTTAAAGGTAGCTTGCCAGGGATAGCAATAGTTCAGGTTATATGAAGGCCTGTGAACGAGACCTAGCTAGGTACATTTGACTATCCTAAACTCTGGTTTAGGTGCTCAACCTGTGGGCCGTCTATGCTAATCGAGATTGGCCCGTGGTTAACCTCTCATGTTTTTTTAATAATCCCCTTTGGAGTATTGGGCTCATGAGCCACTTCTGCCCCTCAGGCACGGCTGGAGCTGTCTTTGTTTTTTTAGCTTGTATGTCTTGTTGTTGATCACCTGTTAGGTGCTCATATTGTGATGCGTTTCTGCCGACCCGGCATGGCCCGTAGTTTCTAATATTTCGTTGTAGTTTTGTCTTACCTCTTGTAAGGGTTTTTTGCATCATATCCATGGTGCTCATATTAACTGAACTTGAACTTGCCCAGTACAATATTTACTGTATGTGCTCGGTCTACATACTAGAGTAATGGATGGTTTGGAGCATAACTGAGTTGTGTGAGTGCATCCATCCGGCGCCTCACGCCCCTTGTTGACCGTGATATAGGCAATGCTACCTAATATCTTAATATTGTTTTATAGATAGTACTTACCGAGATTATGTGCAAACAATTGACTATGTACTTTGCTTCATTAAATCACTCTACTCTTATTATCTCTTGTTCTCATTATATATATATATGTATATTTATATATGTGTGTGTGTGTACCTACTTCTCTATCTAGGTTAAGGCTATATCATTACCCATATTATTAACAGATAGGTAAAGGGGTAGGTGCAGGATATAATTAACTCAAGAGATAGTAATATGTGACGTACGTTTGTGAGTGTGGTAATGAACTTTTGAATTCCTAAAGCCATAGTGTAAGTAAGCAAGTAAGTAAGTAAATAGAAAGCCAGTAAAAAAAAAGTAGAATTGGATTCTATTTTAAGTAAAAGTATAAGAATATCATGAATGTATAGAATTTTTGTTTTGAAATAGAACTAGCTAGTTTTGCGATAATTTATCTTTAGCAAAAATTAATATCCTATGTTTTATTTTGAATCACTTTCCCGCATCTGAAATGTATAAGGTATAATTCACAAACTATTCTCGTCAACAGTGGTGCATCCAAAGTATGTAGCAATGGAAGGAACAAACAAATTAATTAAGTAAAATCTCAAAACATATATAATGCAACTATAGTAAACTCCTCTTGAATCCTAAGTTTGGAAAAAATTACATAAATAATAGCTTCCATACATGACAACTTTAATCTCTGTCCCACGTTTAGAATCTGCGCCTCCCATGCGGTGAACTACGCCTATCTTGGAGAGTTCCACTCCACACCAACACGCACGAAGGCCATCATGTTATGTGGCGTGTTCTCCTCAGTAGCAACAGTCACGATGCCAGGTAGGACCATTTTTATGCAAGTAAAACTTGAAAAACATTCAAATACAACCATCGTGAGGAGAGCCACTGTCATAGTCGTGAGTGCAGATTATTTTGTCTCGGCACAAGATATTTGGCAGTCAGCCGTTTGTTGGTGACATTGTATCATTCGCAGTCAGCCATTTGTTGGTGACATTGGATCATTCGCAGTCAGCCATTTGTTGGTGACATTGGATTATTCGCAGTTAGCCATTTGTTGGTGACTTTGGATCATTCGCAGTCAGCCATGTGTTGGTGACATTGGATCATTCGCAGTCAGCCATTTGTGGGTGACATTGGATCATTCGCAGTCAGCCATTTGTTGGTGACTTTGGATCATTCGCAGTCAGCCATTTGTTGGTGGCATTGGATCATTCGCGGTCAGCCATGTGTTGGTGACATTGGATCATTCGCAGTCAGCCATTTGTTGGTGACATTGGATCATTCGCAGTCAGCCATTTTTTGGTGACATTGGATCATTCGCAGTCAGCCATTTGTTGGTGGCATTGGATCATTCGCGGTCAGCCATGTGTTGGTGACACTGGATCATTAGAACAGACTGGCTGAGAACAGTTTGGGGTCCAGTATAGTCTGAAAGATATATTGTTTAGCTCTTACTAGAGGGACTATGGGCGGTATGCAAGAACATTAGTAAATGCTTAGTGGACCGATAGTGTGGTCCCGAGCACATTATCGCTCCACCTTGTAATCTAGGATGACACAAGCAAACCCACGCCAGTGTCAACAAAGCACTCACCTAGTCAAGTTATTGTATACGGCCCTATAACTCCTGCAGCCGAGATCATGTATTCACCTTCCGCGTGGAGTAATCTACCAGTGAATACTTAGACCTTCTTCTTGCGTACACATTCATCTAGGTCTTTTGACGTTTACACCTGTAAGCTAAAGATACAGATGTATACTGTGTAGGCCTGCTACGATTAATAAAATACGTGGGATTCATATTTTGGAATTTACGAAATTGAAAGCATTAATGATCTCAGAAATAATGTATGTTTAATAGAATTTGGTGCTTCTTGTAAGATGAACGAGGGTATGCCTATTGGTTGGAAATATAATTGGCCTAAGAAAAGTTTGTAAAATTACAAGCATGTAATCACTTTTATTCTGTTGTAGATATTGTTCTTAAGGTGAAGAAAATCAAATTATTTAAGGAGATTCTGCGCTCATCCAACTCCATAAGTAGGCAGCCTGTCATCACAAGAACCTTAGGTTGTTTAACCCAGTAGCGGGGCACGTAACAGTGCAAAATGTTAGTTAGTTCCCAGTCCTAGTGCAAATTCCAAACATTTGACCTTAGTACACCAGCGCCGGGCCATTATATTGAAAATATTGTGGCCAAAACCAGTTCTTTCGTAATATTTTCTCTCCAGTGGGTCCTAGGATAAAAACATTCTATAGATGACATAGTTTCCTACAACTATTACCAAACACATTTTTTGTAAACCAAATATATACCAAGCTGCAACGTTGTAAATTGGAGCAGATTACTAAAAATGTCATCAAGAACGCTCCTTTTTAATATGAATCTTTCATTGTCTATTAATCAGCTATTGACTGTTCCTAACTTGTTTATTTCACCCCGATGAAGTTTCATAAGGAGATCGGGATGTATGATCTTCACTTAATTGATCCTCCTTCTGACATATATATTTTCTTGCCATCATTTTGTAGTCAATAAATGCGGTATTTTTATCGTACGTATTTTAAGTTATGTGCTATCCAGAGTCATTGTTAATGGGCTGTTGTTTTTAGCTCAGGTAGTCTGGTTACCCATTCTAATGGTTGAAAGGCAATAAGAGAAGGGTCGCACATTCTGTCACGCCCTCTCTAGTGTCGATAACACTGAAGGGTTGCACATTCTGTCACTTCCTCTCTAGTGTCGATAACACTGAAGGGTCGCACATTCTCTCACGCCCTCTCTAGTGTCGATAACACTGAAGGGTCGCACATTCTCTCACGCCCTCTCTAGTGTCGATAACACTGAAGGGTCGCACATTCTGTCACGCTCTCTCTAGTGTCGATAACACTGAAGGCTCGCACATTCTCTCACTCTCTCTCTAGTGTCGATAACACTGAAGGGTTGCACATTCTATCACGCTTTCTCTAGTGTCAATAACACTGAAGGGTCGCACATTCTCTCACGCCCTCTCTAGTGTCGATAACACTGAAGGGTTGCACATTCTGTCACTCTCTCTCTAGTGTCGATAACACTGAAGGGTTGCACATTCTGTCACTTCATCTCTAGTGTCGATAACACTGAAGGGTCGCACATTCTCTCGCGCTCTCTTCTAGTGTCGATAACACTGAAGGGTCGCACATTCTCTCACGCCCTCTCTAGTGTCGATAACACTGAAGGGTCGCACATTCTGTCACTCTCTCTCTAGTGTCGATAAGACTGAAGGGTCACACATTCTCTCGCGCTCTCTCTAGTGTCGATAACAGTGAATGGTCGCTTCTTATAGTATTCCGCTGCCATAGTATTTTTAAATTGTGATTTAATAAGTGAACCAAGTGTGAAACTTATATTAATTATTTTCTAAAACTCAATTGACGTTTTCTACAAACGCCATCATTACACACCGAAAAACTAGGGACAGCCTCACTAAATCAGGTATTATTTTTATTTATTTCAGAGCAATGTTTGGCCCAGTTTAGTTTGATGTACAGCTAGTTGGTGTGCTATTGTTATTTTACTATCAGGCGCTCAAACAAGTTTTGGTGTAATATGACAACCGAACAGAAATCAATGTGTATGATGAAGAACTCACGGCCGTTGAATCACAGATAATGTTCTTTCATTGTGGATTCTAGGAATAATATATTTATACAATATTTGTGACAAAGTTGAGAGATATTGTACCATTACTATAGCAGCGTTCGAGCACCATTAGGATTGATTTTAGGCCGTTGCGTGTCACTTGGGACAACCAAGACTAGAAATACACATGTAGATTGGTTTTCTCAAAATAGTCCTTTTCCAAAAATACTGGATTCACTGTGGATGAAAAAATCAATTGCCATTTTTTGCAATTGTTAGTATTTTGAAAATGACTGGCGACAATTATTTCGAGTCATTTAAATTAAAACGCAATAAAATATGTATATAATTGTTGGCAGTCACAACAACATAGGATTGGGCAACAAAGCCACTTCTTTTAACCTGATCGTGTTGTTCCAGATAAAGTACATCGCGAAGCAATACGATGATGAATCAAAAGAATATCTCATATTTGAATTCGCTTAAATTTTTGTTACTCTTCTCAAAATAAGGGATGCATAATGGCACAAAGTCATCTCTGTACACTGCTTTCACGCCATTTCTGGGTGTAACGAGACTTTAAGATAGCAACATCAATGTAGTGGTTGGAGAATATCTTCCACACAGAGTAGTATGGCATCGCAACAAATCTTTTATATCCACTCGTGCAAGTTACGTGCGATACACACGAAAGTATTATGGCTCAAATGCATTCGTTATTTTTGATGGATATTCAGTTGATGATGCAGAGAGAACCACAGAAATCGATCAAAATAACACACTTCCATGATTGTCCTCTTGGACGAATCAATGACTGCCAAAGTTTCACAGTGAAATGTGTTTGTTGGACAAGACTAATAATATAAACTTGATTTAAATGCTAAAAAAAAATTTTAAATTATTTCTATACTTTAAATAACGTAACCCTGCTCTACATTATTTCCTCCAGAAATACATTTTGAGCCGCAAAACCAACAATGTTTTAGTGAGTAGATTGTAATTTCTCGGTGTGTAACGTGCGGCACACGTGACCTGGGAGGGTCTGACTCAGGTAGTATAGGCAATTTGTTTATAAATCAACACACAAATGAAACCACATAGAATAGAATTACTGTTAAAGACACTTACGGCACCCCACCACAGGACCCAGCGCCATACACACCACACGAACACCGGACTCGCTGGTCCACTCCCGGTCTCACTGGTTGAGAACCAAGAACTTAGCATACATGGCTAACACTGACTGTGTATATATAGGGTTGGTGCCAGCTAAGGGTCTCGTATCCTCCACTTATAGAATAATAGGACAGAATTATAAGGACCCAGACCCTTACAGATGTGTCTCCAACTTCCCCCCCTCCCACCGACCCACTAATCAAGCTGTTAAGTGAGAAGGCCGCTGGTCCTACTGTTAGACAAGGAGGGAGACAGAGAGAACAATGAGGGAATCAGAGAGAACAAGGAGGGAGACAGAGAGAACAAAGAGAGCAGCCAGGGTAATCAATGAGAGCGTGCCGGTCCCGCTGTTAAACACTAATCTCATCACACCATGTATAAACCACTGATCAACGTAGTATGTAATGTGAAATGGCTTAATAGAGCTTTCCTTCATTCTTTGACCTTGAAAAATACAGAGGTAAAATCACATTTATTTCCCGATTAGTACTATTCCCTATTACCACTTCTAAAACATCATATTAAACCAGGACAATATAGTGAAATCAAGGTCACTTTAATGACAGACACCGATTATGATATATGAGTACATGAACATATTATATCTAGTAAGTTAAGATTATAACGGTTACATATCATATTTATTAGACTTTTCTTTGCCGTCCCTCTGCTAGACTTTGTAAATTGCAATTTTCCTTGCTACTTTGTTTATACTTGCTACGAAAATGAGTATATAAGTACACTAAGCATATGAACTCACATTATTTCTCACATAATAACAATATAGATCTTTGAAAAATAGACCAAAAATAATCATTGAGACTAGTTTTTAAAAAATTGAAAATGAATGAGACATGTGAAGTGGAATAGTCATTGAAACAGGCCAAAATAACGCTAACAGTTACTAAGTTGTAACAATGTTGGCAGACAGAACAAATATGTGCAATCAGTTAACGGGCATCCTGCTTCTACCTTGTGTAAAATGTCAAACACAGAAATGTTAAACATGTCCTTTAGACTATTGAAAATATAAATACAAACACATGTTTCATTGTAACCTTGTTACAACTTGACATGGATGAAAAAATAACACTCACCAGGCCAGCCCAACTTGACTCGTTCCGACTCCACTACAATACACACCGGAGACGCTCGTCACCACAATATCCACACCCCACTGAACCGAGGTTCGAGCTTCATCACTGGCCATGTGGTTGCCCCTCCCCCCACCTCTCCTCCCAAGTGGACGAGAAACAGTGACCTTCAGTCTGCGCGCGTCGTTCTGCCGCATTGTAGATAAAACTTCGATGGACTATTTTTCAACTAGCAAACTACGCCCATTGGTTCTCGAGACTATTCTCGAATACTCCCCCCCCCCCTTGTGTTTGCTCCTTGCCCTGAGAACACATGTGTATCACAGAATGTATATAATGGTGTGAGCCCAGAGGAGAGACACACATTACGCTCTGGGCTTTCGAAGGTATATAGCCTAACTTTTGTAGGCTTGACGCTATATTCCAAATTCCTTTTGGCTTTAATCTACAATCTTTCAAAATTCAATTTATATCTACGACAAATGTCTTTTGTAACGATATATTACGTCAGCCCTTAAGGCAATGTTTACTTTATAGCTATTTGGTCTCCTCCGATATTTTAGGTATCTCTAATGTCTGTAGATTGTTTATATTGGCCGCCTTGTTTTCTACCAAGGTTGGTCAAAGGTGGGACCGCGGGTTGGCGGGTATATTAACAATTGTATGGACGCCTTGTTAGGTGTTAATGTTAGGCTAGTTCATCGTAAATTTTCTGGTGTCTATTTTTATATGTTAACTAAATGCGGGGCTGCGGGCCGCCCAGGACTTATACTTCTGAGGAAATCTTGTTTGCTATTAAAGCGTTTAGGAATCCTTACGTATACTTAAACTTTATGAAATGTCAAGTATTAGCATAGTGTGGATGTCATTGTTTAGGTAAGGGGCGTGAGCTGTTGTCTCACCCTATGTTACGAATCATGGGAAGGGGTTGTCTCTCTGCTCATGTTGCCGATTGGCTAATTTATGTATTATTTGTTATTATGAAACTGGATACCAATTTGTTAGGTTTTTTTTTGCTGTTCTCTGAAGACGCCATTTTGAGGACGTCAAATTGTAAGGAGCCGCCTGTTGTTATTATTGTCGTAAGGCCCTTCAGGCCCCGGTGGTGTCCTTTGTACCTTGCAGCCCTTCTGGCTTGAGGTTTCTCTATTACTCCTAAGTGTCACTCCCCCATTGAGTTGTAGCATGTTTTTCTTTGATAATAAAATTATAACTCTCTTGTGCTTACCTCTGTATGTTATTTCTTTTGTGGGAAAATGCTGGGGGTAGGTCACATTATGACAAAATAGTATTAGCATCACAAGTGAAACGTTAAGTTTGGCTTTCAATCAACAAAGGCTCTTGTTTTCCTTTCATCGGTACTAATTAAATTTAAACAATGTATGACTCCCTACTAAAATCCACGTCTCTCTGACAACTACAAATTAAAATCACTCATATTTAATTTATAATATTTAGGATACAACCTTACTTTTGCTGCTCCTCAAAATATTCAGCCCAGATTTATGGTGCAAGTGAGGAACTATTAACCATTTCCCTGCTTATATCCGCATCTGTTTGTTGGTTTTGTGGTAATATAATCTCCTGGACAACTGCTTACACTCCTGTGTGTTCCAGGTCTAGCGTGGCTGGTGATTCCCCAGACATGGAGTTTCCAGATGCCGACCTACACCTACAGGACATGGCGTGTGTTCGTGGTGTTGACAGCGATACCGGGACTTCTCACCTCCATACTGTACTGTTTGTTCCAGGTCTAGCGTGGCTGGTGATTCCCCAGACATGGAGTTTCCAGATGCCGACCTACACCTACAGGACATGGCGTGTGTTTGTGGTGTTGACAGCGATACCGGGACTTCTCACCTCCATACTGTACTGTCTGTTCCCGGAAAGTCCCAAATTCTTGCTCTCCCAAGGGAAAGAACAGGAGTGTCTAGCGATTTTGCAACGTATTTACTCCATCAACACGGGGAAGAATCCGGAAACATACCCGGTAATTTGGGTTTTATTTCGAGCATTAGATGTGCTACTAAGTTTGATATTGGTACTGAGTAGCTAGGAGTTGCGGCTCGTCAATTTGTGTGATGGGGTCTCAGGGGAAGCAGAGCTTGGTTTAAATTCTATAACATCATCTATCTTGTATCCTTATAATTCTAGTTTTGAATGTAGTGCAATAGTGATGCTGATTAAAAATAAGAATTCGGAATTCAGACTAGTAGATTATGTCAAAAATGTAATGTATTATATGTGTCCCCGATAAAAATTAAAAATTATAACTGGTAAGTATGTATTTTAATCTCCATAGTAGTTTCAAATAAACTAGACCTTAACTTCCCTTTTTCCTGAATTGATAACCTTTTTATCAGACCTTTAGCAAATACCTTTTAAATCAGACTTAGACAGAATATGATCAACCTCTCTCGTTAACATAGATAATTAATTCTATGAGGTTTTCTTCAGAGCTTGTACTGCTAAAGATGTAAACAAACGTTTGATTGTTAAAATTAGTTAATAAACAATTACATATACGAAACAAAGATTGTAGTTTACACATATGTTTATGCATAACATTTCCAACATTTCATATTTAGCTCATATCATTAGTAAATGAAGAATAGCAAACATTATTTGGATGCCCCTATGTTAATCTTAAAATAGTCATAATTTTCAAAAAATGTATGAAGTGGTAGGTAGTTAGGAAAAACATTTTCTCTCGAATGAAAAATTAAAATATAACGGTAGAAACTATCAAGGTCAGTTAAATTTCAAGAACCGTATTAGGTAAGCTTCTGGCAGTAATAACATATTAATACCAAGCCAAGCATGTTTGGTGCAAATGATCTAATAGCAAGAAGTATGATCTACGGTAGAGTCAGTTATCCTAGAGTTAATAGTAGTAGTTTTCCTATAAAATATAAACTGATACTGCATTTAATAATCAAGGCCTAATTTTATCTCGTGTGTGTTTCCCAATATAAGTCCAACCAAATTTATTTGATTATATATATTAGTAGAAGGGTAATTTGTAAAGTGAGAACC
This sequence comes from Timema shepardi, assembly GCA_902151425.1. Classification (NCBI taxonomy): domain Eukaryota; kingdom Metazoa; phylum Arthropoda; class Insecta; order Phasmatodea; family Timematidae; genus Timema; species Timema shepardi. The sequence continues at coordinate 56,674 of CABFVX010004328.1, read as the reverse complement.
TTTTGGAAGACGACAATAAAAATCCTGATAATTTTACTATTAAAACAGTCCTGATCTATTACCCTCAGACTGGATCTTTTCACAAAACTAAAAGATGTTTTGGGCAGAATACGAATGAAAACTGATGAAGAAATGAAGGAAAGTGTTAATGGGTAGGTTGAACGAAAGGGCGGCTCACTTCTATGATGAGGGGATCGTCAAGCTTGTGCCACTTCTAAACAGATGACTGAATCTCAATGGATACGGTGTTGAAAAATAAATAAATCTTGTAAGCAGTCCTAATAGTAAAATTATCTTGATAAGTAAAGTGTTATTGTCTTTTAACAAAACTGTTCTTACTTTGCTAATGCCCCTCGTATTGTAGTTGTATAAAAACTAATACAGTATTATCGAATGTTGTTCTTGATCCACCCTATTCGAAGAGTGTCACGAGTTATTTATTTCAGGTGAAGCGTGTGCTGTTGGTGGAGTCATTGGAGGCTGTGAACCAAATAAAGAAAACCAAGGGCTCGTTTGTTGAGACAATGAAGACCGTGGGGCGGCAGACTCTGCCGTTGTTTAGAGCGCCACATATCCTCCACACGGTCATCTGCTTCATCATGATGATGTCCTTCTTTGGAGTGTCAGTATACAGGCATCCTCACTGTGGTCTATTGTATCCTGTACTAGGTCTCACCATAGCATGTTGATACTAGGGCAGGGAAGAAGACCACTAGGATACTCACCATAGCATGTTGATACTAGGGCAGGGAAGAAGACCACTAGGATACTACTAGCGCTCATCACAAGGCTGTGGTAATTCTCCTGTACTAGGTCTCACCATAGCATGTTGATACTAGGGCAGGGAAGAAGACCACTAGGATACTACTAGCGCTCATCACAAGGCTGTGGTAATTCTCCTGTACTAGGTCTCACCATAGCATGTTGATACTAGGGCAGGGAAGAAGACCACTCTACTTATTTAGCTACCCCGCGCACTATTAACAAACGCTTTATGTAATTTTATAGGTATTGATCTCTAAGTAGCACTGTAGCAATGTTCTAGTTTATTGATATAATTTTGCTACAATTATTTTATACTCTTATGGGACTTTTGATAAATTACTTTATTTTGACCTTTGATTGTCATCTAAATCAAGAACTTATCAACCTCACAACAGTAATTTACTTTAATTTGGTTTTATTACTAAATGGTTCTTAGTTTTTAAAATGTGCGTGGACAATTATTGCCATTTTTAACCTGCAACTACATTGTAATGATATCGATTTTTCCTGTCTTTTTAATATTCGAGATCATATTTTAAAGTAAATATATTAATATTTCTTCTTTTCATTTAATATAAAGTAAACTCATCTTTTCTAGACTACGGCCATGTTTATTTTTATTTTATTTTAACTGCACGTGTCAGAAGCATCAATTTTGTTTCCGGGTTGTAATGCGCAGTAAAATAATAGCAGGTGCAGAGTAACGCGTCTGTTTTCTTAAATGCGCGCTAATTAAAAACTAACCCCATTGGTCGATGGAAAGAAAGCAAGGAGTGGTCTGGGTTCGAGGGTGTGAACTACGGGGTTCACACGGCTCGACTCGAGAGGACGCTAGCTTGGTAGACGCGTCATTCTACTCTTCTTTGGTAGACGAGAGAGATGTGTATCAATCTCGTATAGTTTGATAATGTTAGCTTGGTTGTGTTTGGAATCACGGCCAAGGTGTTTTTACCTAAATGGTTTCCTTTATTCTTTTTCAAACAACAGTGATTTGTAATACATTATACCATTAAAGTGTATACAAAAGTATCTATTTTCGAAGACATTTATTTGTAATATATAAATTCTTCAAACCAAAGTGAAGTTAGCACATTACAATGGCGCCCAACGTGAAGGCACTCAGGCAGAACGTGACAAATGACGTCTTGATAAAGGGGCATCCAACTTTAGTACGTCACAATTGACGTCACAACGCGGGCCAGTTCCAATATGTATGTTACAATTGGCGTACTCAACGAGGGGCAGTATTTAAGGCTTTTACAATTGGCGTTCCAATCCGGGGCATCCAGTTTTCAGTCTTTTACAATTGGCGCCCAACGTGGGGCATTCAGGCAGAACGTAACAAATGACGTCTTGATAAAGGGCATCCAACTTTAGTACGTCACAATTGACGTCACAACACGGGGCAGTTCCAATTAGTACGTTACAATTGGCATTCCAATGAGGGGCATCCAGCTTCAGTCTTTTACAATTGGCGTACTCAACTAGGGGCAGTATTTAAGGCTTTTACAACATCTGAACTTTTAAAAACCCCAAAAATCATTTAAAAGTAGTTTTACTTTCGTTAGTGCTCACACATATTAAAAATTCTTAAAATATGTAAAAAGAGGGTAAGGACTTGTGTTATTTTACAGATCATATGGTATCTACATGTGGCTACCGGAAATGTTTAACACCATGTCCAAATTCTCCGAGCTCCATCCTGAAGAGTCAGGTTCTATATGTGTGGCCTACACTAAGTCGGGAAATTCAACCAACAACATTATATCTTCGTCCAAACTCAACGAAACGTACTCCTCTGGATCTTCTCTTTCAGCTGGTAGCCATCCCATGGAGGAAGCCTTGGTCTCGACATGCTCTTCAGTGGTCGACCCAGAGACTTTCCAGAAAACACTCGTGGTCGGCGGAGTCTCTGCTGTACTTTTTCTCCTTTATGGTTTCATCATAGACTACGTTGGAAAAAGAACGGTTTTATGTGAGCTCGTTTAGTCACCTGAATGTACTGAAAGTTATTGTCGTTATTTTGTTGAGGTTGTTAGTAACTGTAAGTTCCACCTTTCTAGGGTTGACCCTATTGGGGGCATCAGGATCCGGGATAGCTCTGGACTTCGTGTCAAGTTCTGTTGCGGTGGTCGGGTTCTCCTGTCTTGTGGTCTCCTTGCTCTTCACCTGCATCAGCGTGCTCAGCGCCTTCATCGTAGATATCTTCCCCACACACCTCAGGTCAGGTGACACGTCCTATTTCACCGAGACGTCACGGATTACAATGAAAAAAATTATTAGAAAATATGTACGACAAAATGTGTCTCATATTTTGTCGGAACATGTATTTACATGTAATGAAACACAGGTTTCAGATATTTAATGTTTTCTTTTATTGAGTATTGTTAGAGCTATCATCAAAACTATTCTTACGTTTGCTTGTATTGAACCCTCCTTAACAAGATTAAAGGGAATACAGGAGGTCCAAATATAACAAAAATATAACGGGGCCAAAAGGGGCAATAGGAGAGAGTGCTTGGAGTTATTTGCTTTGATTGTCTATGGACAAACATTCAAAACTCAGACCCTCAACTCTCACCCGGTGCGGAGGTTAATAAGAGAACGGTCTATCTCCAGAGATAGTTAAAAGAACGAAGATTAATCTCTAAAAAAAAAAGTACACCAAAATAAAAACTCCATCAATAACACAACATAAAATAAAATACCTATTATATGGTGGATTAAAGTTATGAATAAGAATAGGAAATGTTTTCGAGTTGGTATTTATTTAACAGGCAATTAATCCTTTGAAAAAATATATAATTAATATAATGTGACAAAATTGACATTTATGAAATATTTGAGACATCATTAGCGTATGCAAGCAAATATATATATATGTGTGTGTGTGTGTGTGTGTGTGTGTGTATGTTTAGCGAAAACCTACATGATTTATATTATTAAATAAATTTTAATCTATTAGTAAGATCGCCATTATCATAAATTAACCCAATACAGTAAAATGGCATTGATCACTTAACAAACAATATCAAGAAAATTAGTTACGAGTTCATGTGTTACAAGAAAAAAATAGATCATCAAATAAGTTATCCTTAGTTGGATAATTATAAAAAAGTATTTCTCCTAAACGTTTAGAATATTGACCTATACAAGCAATTTAACCAGCCACATAATATTTATTCTGAATTCTACCCAAATATTTACTTTCCTTATTTTTCTTTTATTAACAATTATACCATTTTGTCATAACAACAATAAATTGCAAAAGTTAACGTTGAGACGTCATGGATAAAAAGAACTATCATTTAATTTTAGAGGCTTTACTGAACCCATAAACATATTTAAATTTATTATCAAGAGACCGAATAATACAATATTCATGAGATTCAAAATCGACTCTTTTGTAAATGGTAATATATCGTAAACATCCTAAAGTTTATAGTCGATTTTTTTTTATCGAAGAACAAAAAATAAGATCGATCATCGATATAAATGTCTCTATCGTGCAACTAATCGACTTAGAAGTGAAGTCGAGCGTATTTTCAATTATTATAAATTTAAGATTAAATTATCGAAAAAGAATTTTGAATAAGAAATTTACATGATATAAATAAGAAATATTAATGAAGCCGAAAGGAAATTTTGACCTTACATTTTATATTACTCGAAGCTAGAGGGCTCTCCTGCTCCCAATCTGATCACGTACAAGAAGTGACGACTGATCGCTCAGACGCCATTATATATTCAACGCAACCCAGAAAAAGAACGACGGGAAGAAGGGGCGGGGGATACACATGGAATATTCGGGAACCACACACGCGCACGAGAATATACATCGAGAAGGTTCTTTTCATTCCAAAGCTCCTCCTAAACTAGGGGTGAGTAGAACATCTTCACAACAAAAGATCTTTGTCACTAAGATCTTTGGCATAGACGTATTTCACAATCGGGGCTCAGTATTATTTCCGAAGCGCGGCTGAGTAGGTGTGTTTTGATAGCAACTCGCGTTAGTATTCCCTGTTGACGCCGGCTGCAGTATGCTGGGGTATTTTGAAATTCTTTTTATTAAATGAATGTCAAAATTCTAATAAACACCTTGATTTAGTGATCAGTAATCGTTTCATTATTTAACACCTGTTACCTTTTATGACATTCTCTATCAATCAAAAAAATAAAACTACTTGGGTTGAGTGTAAAATAGTTTAACAGGGGTGCAACCGAGGAGTAATGGGAATTCCACACGGCCCTGACTGAAACGTGAGGTATTCTCGGGATAGATGGTTGCACTATTGATTAGACACGTCTATAAACGCATACGGAATATTCAAGATTATGATTATTAAATATAAAAACACATACACTGATATAATTAAATTAACTACAACTAAACAAGTCATTGAATTAAATAATAAGAGTAATACTAAGTTTTCAAACTAATCAAGAGAACACATTATATGGGATTTAAATAAATACCTAATTGGCAAAAATACTAACTTACTAATAAAACATGTTTACATCAATTTCTTATAATGTTCAGTCACTGTAAGACTCACATTAAAAGTATAAGTCACTCACGTCACACCACCACTGGTCCCTGCACATCACACACTGCTTTGACCGGCCCGAGACTGGCAACTACCTGCTAGACAAGGAGGGAGATAGAAAGAACGAAGACAAGCGTGCCGGCCCCGCAGTCGAACACTGATATCGCTATAATTAATACAATACTGATACCAACATGAATAACTTAGATTCAGTAGGTCAAGATTCGATCTTTACTGGAGGTATTGTGGATATTTTATAGATAAATGATATATCTACCCATCTTCTCAGTAAATAGATGTTCCAGGTGCATTTCCTCAATATTCTCCCTCCTCGTTCCGTCTTCTTTTATAGCTATATTCTAATATATTAAATGTTTTTTTAGTGAAATATTGTTTAAAATTCCCCCAACCATAGTTAAAAGATGTTCGTTCACCAAATGTCTGTCCTATTTCAAATTCGAGCGGTTATAGAGGTGAATCTCAGGTCCCTGGTTCAATCCTAAATAGGATCTGAAACAATGCACTGCTTGTTATGGTCGTAGGACTACCCTGATATTACCATTCATGGCATCAGGGCTTGGTATGCAGCTATGTGTTCGGTTCTAGGTTAGGTTGGTTTATATGTTCAGTGCTAATATAGTATTTATTTATGAACGCCAACATCATACACGTATATATTGTAAATGTATAATTTCAGGGGTATGGCTGTCAGCTTGTCACTTATGATTGGAAGAATAGGCATAGTGGCAGGCAGCTTTGTCGTGGGGACATTGTTGGAGGTCAATTGTTTCTCCACCTTCCTCCTCCTTGGAGGAATACCTCTTGGTAAGTGGTTTGTGTGATCTCTTCTCCTCTACCAACGTAGCGTAGTGGCGTCTCACATGAAGGGGCCGCGATAGAATTGTATACTTGCCCAAGCTCCCACAATCATACATTTTCCCCCCCTCTAATATTGCTTTTTTATATAATTTTTATATTTATTTCTTAAACTCAAACTTGCTCAAATAGGGCCTACTTATATCCCACCCTATTATAAAAAAATACAGACTAACTAGACTGTACAATATATGCTAGTATTTTAAACTATTTCATTTTCTGATAATCGATAGTGACTGATCAGGGCTATTTTGGCCACACTCAATTATCATTTGAAAGTTCTTGATTTGTTTTCGAGTTCAAAACAATCAAAGCTCGTCTTTTAATAACTATGTAGAGTAGTTACTTGATCGACTGAAGCCACCACTCGATTGATAGACCAGTTGCTGTAACCATTACAGCCAGACTGAGTAGAAAACCATTGTTCGCCTTTGTTACGGTAAGTTTGTCAAAATCTTCGATTGGGGAGACAATTATTAAACTAGAGGGGAATCATTGATAGTGAAAGTATTATATTATTATCACACAGTTCATTTTATTAGATTATTAACTCTTTGTGATAAACTGTTTATTTAAATGATAGAAATTCACAAATTGCAAGGTGACAAACTTCATATCAACCAACTAAATGCTATAATTTTTAAGTAGCTCCATCTTGCTGGTTATTGACATTGTATATATATTTTGTAAAGATTCAGATATTCGTAAATATGGATAAAACCTTGATTTATGTATCTATGACTAGACCGTGAACTGGATTATAGCTGTGAGCTACCTGATTAATATCCTTTGTCACCTGAATTGATAATATTGCTGATACAAAAATACAACAATAACTTTCATGGTTTTCCTTTTTGTTCCAGGTTGTGCGTTTCTCACGTTCTTTTTGCCCTCGAATCAAGAACAGAAAAAGTGATCAGCGAAGTTTATTGGTTTTAATAATAACAAGCGTAAATTAAATTGCTCAAAATGACCTTCTAAAATCAGCTAGACAAAATGTTTCATGGAATCACCGTCTAAACAATAAGAAAGTTCTGGGCACTATTTTTTAGTAGCTCTTTCTCGTGAATGATTGGACAGGGGACAAGAACCCAAGCTTAGATTAATTAAAGTACAAAAATGTAAGGTCCAAAATGAATGAAAAATATTTTAAATAAAAAATAGTCCAATGCGACTGAAAAACTGCTAAAGTCAAAAAATGTTTAAGAAATTTCCTCAAAGGCTGCATAAAGGAATATATTTAGTGATCTCTCAAAGATTGCGGCGAAGGATTAAATGTATTATTTGTCCTTTGCCACGATCCGATGTTGAGTCAATAAGTTACGATCACCAACTTCCGGCTGTAGCCCATTCCAAACCCCAGAGACATCAAAGTGACCATGAGTTGCCCCTGTTGCCTTAGTTGCTCGCCATTAGATTCAATGACAAGCTCCGACTGATTTGTTATGCGAGTTAAAAGTTTCTTTCGCACAACTTTATTTTCATTGTATCAATTTTAAATAAATACATGATTAGCACCTTTGAATTGCTGTGAATAATACATTTAGATTAAAAATATTACACTTTATGAATTATTAAAATGAAGGTGAGTTTTGTGAAATTATTTTTTTAAATTATTTTGTGTGAAAGAATGATTTCACTTTCCCGGGATGAGCGAGGTTTGGGTTTTGGTATTTTTTAAATTCCACTTGTACGACCTTATTCCTCCGAATCATAGTTTCCCAGTAGTTTGGTGATGGTATCATCGTGGTTGCAGCTTGTTGAATATTGTCGTCAGGGTGTTGTTGTTTGTCGAGGTGTGGAGGAGATCTATTTTCACTCTTATGCCCGCTCCCATTACCAGTCCGAGTGTTTTGGTTTTGGGTCGTGTGTATTTAAGTGACGTGTGACGTAGACGTGTAGCCCCATCCTTCACTGGCCGTACAGTATAATTGGTTGTAACATCATCTTGTAAATGGTTAGTTTGGTTCGATTGTTGGGTTGCTGACCAATCAGAAGGAGATATGATTGAATAAATACCGCCATTGCTTTTTGTTGTTTGCTTCTATATGTTTTGCCCACGTTAGTCTTTTGTCGATGGTTAGAACTAAGTATTAAATATCGTTTTGGAATAGTATTTCTTCTTGGTAGAGAGTAAAGTCTGCAGGTGGTAGAAGTTTTATTTTGGTTATAACCAAGGCCATTGTCCTTGCAGTACTAACTATAGTTCTCCATTTCGAGAGCCAGTTTTCAAATAGTTTGAGGTGACGTGGTATTGCTCAGGAAGTGTAGTATATGTTCCTTTCTTTGGTACATGTACACAGTGTACAGTCACTTCCTACTAGCAACGTGCACATCCTAGCTAGTCCTGTAAACATCCCCTACGCTAGTACTAATAACTATGGGGGGAAAGATAGGAATATATGCATAGGTAGTCAGGATGATACCTCGTTCCACTCCCGAGGCTATTCCCCGTGAGAGAGTTATATTGTGATGTCAATTAACCTACATCCGGGTGTTTGTTCCTCCACATCCTCTTGTGACGTGGAGGTAGCAGTATTGTGATTCCACTGCCCTAGGCGCTACGATTTAAAAACGTCCTAGTAGTTTGTGAGAACACTTATTCCATCCCTCTCCACCGAGTTAGAGACCCAACCCACATACCAGGAGACCAGGGCTCAGTTCTCTTGCCCCAATGGGCTAGGGACTCGCTGGGTGTACCAATCAACTCTTAATGTGTGCCCCAGGGTTTTTTGGGGGAAGTGAGCAATCTCGGGAACTCCTCATGATTGTCTGTCCCTGTGGGGAGAGTAGTTTTTTATTCATCGCTAGGGGGGAGTGTTCAGTCTCTGGCGTTGGGCACTACTTCCGCAACGTATCGGCCCGTGAGGACGAGGAAGCCTCCTATCTCGTCGACTGTCAAACATAAAGTGATATCTCGCTGTGAGAAACTTACCGTTACTCGACCTGGGTGGTAAGGCTCAAGGGACATCAATGACTCTAATTATCACGCAACGTTTACATCCTGATGATGCGGATATTTGTATCACACCACTCCTATTTGATCTGATGACGCGGATCTTTGTATCACACCATTCCTATTTGACCAGATGACGTGAATCTTTGTATCACACCATTCCTATTTGACCATATGACGTGGATCTTTGTATCACACCACTCCTATTTGACCAGATGACCCGGATCTTTGTATCACACCATTCCTATTTGACCAGATAACGTGGATCTTTGTATCACACCATTCCTATTTGACCAGATGACGTGGATCTTTGTATCACACCACTTCTATTTGACCAGATGACCCGGATCTTTGTATCACACCATTCCTATTTGACCAGATGACGTGGATCTTTGTATCACACCATTCCTATTTGACCAGATGACGCGGATATTTGTATCACACCATTCCTATTTGATCAGATTCACGCTAAATGTTTCACCCACCCTGACCTACCACACTGAATCGTTAACTATGAGATCTAATCTACGACAAAGGACGGTTATTTTAGGATTTTGACCGGAAAACATGAATTAAGTCGAGTCATGTGATCTGTAGCAGACAATATATTCATACTTCAAGTCAGTAATTTTATAGATACTGACCGTCGTAATTATGCTGTATCATCCTAAAGGGGAGGATGCTCAAACAATACAAAAAAGGGGTACAATAGGAGCGAGTGCTGTGGAGTTCAAGGCTTTGAATGTTTTACCCAAAACATTCCAATACCGAAGCTCGCAACTCTCACACCTGTTGTAGAGTTACCAAAAGGGGCCGTCTACCTCAATAAAGCAGTAAGAGACTGCAACCTGCCTATTAGTTCACAATAAACAATAGAAAAATATCAGATCAAATACCTTGGGTATGGAGGGGCATATCTAATTAAAAAGAAATAGCATAAGTCATTATAAGTCGATATTTATTAGCTATCGCTCAATTAGATATTTAACAGTTCTATTCAATGTTTACATTGTTGTTGTGAAGATGTAT
>CABFVX010004328.1:32153-45031 GCA_902151425.1 Timema shepardi | reverse complement strand
TGAAGGTGCGTCCGGTGGTTTTGTGTCGTTCTTCCACGCAGCCCCAGTCAACAAGCAAACAGGGTAAGTCTTGTCCATTTATGGTTGTTTAGTGTCTTTCATAACCCATCCGATGCTACAATGCTAATTGGGTAGGAATAAGGAGAGTATTTATGAAGTATTTATATATAACTCTTACATTAATTCGTAAGTAATATTGAATACAATTATGAGGATCTTGAATTTATTTTAAAAATCATCTAATGTTCTAAACTGTATTTTGTTGACAAAATAAATAGCATTTACAAAAATTAAGATAGCACTTACACACTAAAGAAATTTATTATAAATATAATTTATTATTCTCAACAATATTTTGATGAAGAAATATATAACTTTTTCATAATAATAATAATAATAATAATAATAATAATAATAATATTTAGCACCGCGTCTTACTACTCGTTCGGGTTATATGCTAACTAAGTATTGCAACCGTAAAAAAATCTAACACGAGAAGTTGATGGATGTCAATGTTTCATTACCTTAGAACCCCAAAAAGTTGTTTTTGCAACGCTGACTGTCTGTGTGTCTGTTTAATGCTAAAATTAAGAGTAGTTTAATGAAAGGTGAAAAGAGAAAAAATTCACTTTCTCAAAATTAACTCTAACGATTTTGATTAAAATTCGTATCTAGGTGTTGATTAAGATCATTAATAAAATTGATATTTTTATTTCACTGTTAAAATGAATATAGAGTATTTTAAGAAGCAAAAATTCGTATCTTCGCAATTATTTGAGATACTAAATAACTTCTCATTGCAAAATTGTAGTAGACCCTACTATTAAAAGTTTTTTTTTAATATTTGAAATATATCTTTATAAAACCAGTAGTTTCTGAGACATTGGCAAATATATTAATACAATTTTGTGATCGTAATTTGTACAGAGAATCTACTTAAGTTTTAACGTAATAATCCTCTAACTCCATAGAGTACGTAGATAAATGTCGAAATGTTAATTCGAAGGGTTAACTCTTGTGGACCCAACCACGATTTTTTTTACTGGTCTAAATATACAAATGAAGACTTTAATTCTTAAAAAATAATTATAAAGTTTAAAACTGAGAGTACAAAAATATTTTATGTAAGTATAGCTCAGTTTGTTATCGTGTTTGCTGGTGTATATTATTTCGTTTCACATATATTACGAGTTTTGAGTAAATATCTCCATTTTCAAACAATGGAGTGAGAAAGCCTATACAAAGTTCCGGACCATTTATTTTTTGGCGTCAGAGTGCATTATAAATAGGTAACTGCATAAACTGCACTGCAATAAGTTTACAAAAACATCAAATTCATCATCAGCCCCAGTTTTGTTTTTTGTTAAATTTGTTGTCTATCAATGGCGGCATGAATATTTAACACATTGTTAATCGCTGACGACAGTTTACGTTGTGGGTCGGTGGGCTCCAAAACTATTTTGTATACTTATTTTTTGATTGAGATGTTAATGTAATAATTTTTGCAATTTCAGGAGAAACTGTTTGCTCCTCTTGTCCGTACTTACAGGGGGAACGGGCAATTCATCACGGTTCTCATGTGTTCAGGTTCATCTACAGAAAGTGTCTGATGAAGAAACATAACAGTGTGTTTATGTTGTTATTATTACAAGTACAACAAGCAAAGAATAATAGAAATAAATTCAAAATGATTAATATAGCCGATGAAGTTTTCCTATCCGTTACGGTGCTCTAGATGGGAAGTTGTTGTTGTTCGTAATGCGCCCCATAGTGCCCCAAAGTGACATAATCAGATGTTTGGTTATCTTTCGATAAAGATGTGTCAGAACCAGCAAAAAAATATATAAATCAAGGAAAGTCCCTGTGTGAGCTGTGTTAACAATGGAAATTCAAAAATTTTGATTTTGTAGAACCTGTAAATATATTTTATGGTTTAGCAAGTAATTTTTATATATTATTATTATTATTATCATTATTATTATTATCATCATCATCTAAATTATTTCATTATGTAAAAGGAAAAAGTATATCTAAACTGAGCTTTAACCAAACTGTTTATTTTCTGTCTAATTATTAAATAATCTACGATTGTGCACGTGGTTTGGATTTGTTTAAGCAGTTCATATTTTATATATATATATATATGCCGTGGGGCCCCACATTTTGCAAGTGGCCCCCAAATTCCTCGATCCAGCCCTTAAGCTCTTTCTCCCTGTAGCGCTGTCTCTCTCTTTCTTCTTCATTCTCTCTCTTTCTCCCTGTTAGCGCTGTCTCTCTCTTTCTTCTTCATTCTCTCTCTTTCTCCCTGTAGCGCTGTCTCTCCTCTTTCTTCTTCATTCTCTCTCTTTATCCCTGTAGCTCTGTCTCTATTAGCCAAGACACCTAACTGAAGGGTTTGTAGGGGAAATGACTGCCTGAAAGGTATTGTTTCCTACTATACAGTAGAACTCTGGCGGTCAGATAACTAACTATACCTACGTAGATATATATCACTGGGACTTCCGGTCTTTCTTTCTCAATCAATGGAAGAGGATTGAACCCTGGTCTGTTAAAGGAGACCTAAAGGGGTGTACCATAAAGGGGATCTGGTGGTGGGTGGATGCAAGGACACCCAGTCTGGCCTTTATCGGAATTATTAACAGAGCTTTTAATACTGCTGGGGCAGAGACGAACAAGGTATGGATTAGAGGAAATGCACCCCCCTTTGAGTGAAGAAATAGTGGAAAAACCAGCAAGGATTTGAACCTTGATTAGCACGTCTTAATGTAATATTTTGAAGCAAATTCCAACTCGAGTATTTTACCAAAAAAGTTTTGATCTGAATATTCTATGAATAAAAATATGGTACTTAAAATTAAAGCTGAATTAAAAAGAAAATTATATTGTCCAATAAAAAGCAGGGTCAACATACTTGTGTCCAAATTATGACTATATTATAAATATTATGTTCCCCAAGTTCATACCGTTAAAGACAATTAATGGATCTATGCTAACGTGTTTAAAATTTTAAATTATTCAAATGTTTGGCATTTAGATTTGAATTTCAAATTAGATTTCAATGAATCCGAATCTCGTATTTATTTGTATTTGAATATTTGAATCCGATACCAATCTTCCAAGTATTACAAATATGTTAGACAGCATTGTACTAGACTTAACATCTCGTTTAGAATATACAGGTCTAACTAAACACAACTGACTACCATTCTCCTCAGAGACGCTGGTCGTACGACTGACCGTGGTTTGTCAACAGAAGCAGGGACTGAGGTAATGGCAAGATATCAGCAGGTGGTAATATGGTGGTCTAGTATCTGTACAATATCACCTGGTAATATGGTGGTCTAGTATCTTGGCCAGTAACAGATGACACTATTACCAGGTGGTGATATGGTGGTCTAGTATCTGGCCAGTAACAGATGACACTATTACCAGGTGGTAATATGGTGGTCTAGTATCTGGCCAATAACAGATGCAGGGTTGTATTCCACAACGCTTGCTCTCATGTTTTTATAAACAATATTCATTATTTAGTCTCCACTTGACTACCTGCAGCAGTTTAGTTTTTACAGGGAGATTAGGCCGCCATAAAGGAACACAGAATTGTCAGTACAATAACATCCCGTAGGTAGGATGCCTCAATAGTTTGTCCAAACTATAAATGCCTTTGAATGAAGAATCACACATGCAGCAACTGTGGAAAGTTATCCGTCTTAAATTCCAGTGACTAATATTTATTATGTTTTTTTTTTCCAAGGGTCAGGCACAGACATATTTTGCTAACGGGTCACATGTCTTGACATACATGCAACATGGTTTTTACACTTTACATTGCTGCCACTGGACAAAGAGGTTGAAGCTGCCTCTGGAAGAAAATCTTTCCCAGAGATTTAAAGTGTGAAATGTGTTCTTATTTCCATTTTAACAGCCATATTGTGTTCGTTTCATGTTTTATATCCACCTTCTTCCTAATAAGTATAACAAAGTGACTCAAAAAGTGAAAGAGGTTTTCCTTGAAGAGAAATATTAAGATTCACAGATTTGAATCGATAACACTCCGACAGTCTTAGATCTAGACTTACCCATCATCGGCAATGCAGTCGGTTTCAGGCGGAAAGCATTTTATCAATGTGATCAGTTATTTCATTTCACTTGGACAAGCCAATCGTGCCAGTCATCCGAAATAAAAATAAATAAATTGAAACAATGGTAATAAACATGCAAAAATTAACCTAAATAAAATTACTTTGAAGCAGTATAAAAGTACAATATAGTAGTCATTATTGTAAGAATTTTAATTCTTTCGCGGTTTTATTTTATTTAGTTTCACTTTATTCTTAAATGTGTAGTTATTATTTTTACACGACTAGCGCGTCACGCAGCCAGATGGCACACTACTATTTAATTACATTTTATATAAGTTACTTCCTCTAATCCAACCTTCCCAATTCCTAATCCATTAGCGTAGTTAGTACTTAAAGCGTATGACCCGAACAGGTAGTAAGACGCGTTGTTAAATAATAATAATAATAAAAGTTATTCATTTTCAAACTTATTATTTTTGACAATACTTCACATCAAAGGAAACAAAATGTAATTATAATAGCACTCTATTAGATTTACAATAAATATACCTATTTACCTGGTTTTGATTATAATACTCTGTCCACGCTACTACAGTAGCCCCATGGCTTCTTTGGTGCTGACTGACAGCTCACAGCTGACTACTGACAGTCAACATTTAGGTAGATATCTAAATTTTGACCGTCAGGAGTGACATCTGCTAAACACATGTTTTTGCAGATCATATGGTTCGGCGTAGGTGTTTAGTATTTATCTCTTTATATTTTATTATTTTAGTATCAATTTCATTATTGTTTACTTAATTAAATATTTCTTATATTCATTCATTATTAATTTATGTAATTATCAAATTTTTATGTTTACTGCCTTTTCTTTCGTTAATTATGTTTTTGTAAGGGTGGTACAATTGCTTTCTTGTATTTTTACGCACGTCTTCTTAGTTAGTTCGCAAAGTGTTTTCCTCAAAGCTGGACGTGCGTCATCATCGCGGCTCAACTTCATTGTTTCTCTGTGTATCTGGCACTTTCTTTCGCTAATTTAAATAACCACACTCTCATCCTCACTTGCGTAAATGTGAGTCTGATCAGTAAGCACCAAGATCATCCCATCGCAACCCCAGGTAGGCCTACTTGGGTTACATCTTCACCGGATCTTCAGCATCAAGTAGGATCTCATCATATCCACTTACACACACATTAATTAATTAATTCTTTCTCTCGATCAATCAAATTAAAACCAGTAGGGATACATAATTTGGTCTGGTAACTTTTCAAAGCTGTCAGTCAGCACCAAAGAAGCCATGGGGCTACTGTACAAGACTGATCAGCTGAAGAGTAATTACAACTGTCAATTGTTTGCCATCGCTTGGTGCTCCAGAAAACATGACTGAGCAAGTGAGACAGCAAACATTTCATGTCATCTCTTGCAATATTTGAAGGGCCAGCAAGAAAGAGAAGAAATAGTATTTGTTTACAGACAATGAATCAGATGCCAAAACATCAACAAGATGTCAGATCTTGCATCTATTCAGTAATAGTTTCCTTATTATTATTATGTTTAAAAATGAGATGGCCCAATGGCTAAATATTATTATTATTTATTTCTGCCCAGATTCTAGTTTAATTTCCTATTTCTAACCACATATTTCCAGTTTCAACATTACTTTGTAGCATTAGCCACTAGCTAAACACTACAAAGAACAAGAAATACACCCGACTTACCCAATTGCACCAACTCCACCAGCGGCTGGCTCTACAACACGCCCGGCCGGCCCACCGAAACAACCCGCACGAACCAGACAGCCGTCCAAACTGTACTGAGACACGCGCCCATTCAAACACTCAACCACAACAGCCGTCCCCCACCCCTGGTCTCCGATTGGAAAGAACATCGCCAGTGCCCAAGTTCCGTTTCCTCGGCCGTCTAGAAGCTTGTGGATCATTCCCCGCCATGTTCTGGTTCTTTCGTTTCCCCCTCCCCACCCTTGCCCCTTTGTCTTCCTTCTTCTGTGACCTGTGCTTCAGCGTATAAAAGAGTGTCCGTGTGAATGATGAGCCACTCTGGGACTGGCTCTGGTTATAGCTAGTGCAAGCGAAGGCGAGGATAATAACAATGTAAGCTAAATTTCCTTTTCGGCATAATCTTCTACGTTTTCAAAATTCTCGTTCGGCAGTTAGGAACCATTGCTTATATCAATTGACTTAAAACTTGGAACTTTCATTATGAACTTTTTCACTTAGTATATGCGTCAAAGATCAATGGAATTAAAACTTAGGACTTTAACTAAAGTTGAAATATCTAATAGAAATGTTTATATTTCTTTTGCACTTGTATTTATTTCGAAGAGTAAAGAGCTTTTACACTTACAATGTGTTAAAGATTAATGGACTTAAAACTTTGTAATTTAACTAAAATAAACAAAAAAGTGTTTAATTATTCTTTATTGGTATTCAATAAGCAACATAGGACGATGAATTTTGTTCTTACTCCCTTTTTACGTTCATCCTTAGGCATCACATGGTAATCATAGTCTGTAAGATGATCTTTTCTGAGGTAAGTTACGTTCTGGTTAAATGGTATTTGTTGTTGGGGTAGGCCGTGGGGAACTGCCCGCAGTTGTTCTATATTGCGTGGGCATTGCTGATGTTTTCCCTTTTTTGGCAATTTTAACTTACCTAACACATTCTTTCAATTTGCATATTGTTATTATTAATTTCTTTTTTATTTGAAGCATCAAAGTTAAGCTTTAGGGTAAAAATATGGTTCAACTTAAATACCACCATACCCACAAGATTGTTGGGGCCTCGATAGGATCAGCTGGGAGACGAAGCTGGGCCTTGCATCCTGGAGCCCCAATGAGATTGACTTGAAAAACAACGACAACAAATGTACAAGTGAATGACAAGTTTTTCTTGGCGAAAATTTCACAAAAGGTATTCCAAGCAATGGTAAAATATGGGGCAACCAACCGGACCACGAATTTGACTTTTAAATGAGTTGGTCTGATCCACTGACCTTTAGACTATTATCCAGTCCCATGATTTCAACAAAATGCAATGACATTATTTCATATTTGTTTTAGCGTTCACCTACAAACCTCATTGAGGAAATTGACTATCTTTTTCAAAAGGATGTTAAATTTATTTGATTAAATATTTGTTTGCTAAATAGTTCAACTTAAATTTGACTTTAAATGCACCTATATTTTATTTTGTTATACATCTAGACAAAACAAGAATAATTCTTTCCCTCTGAATAATACCGACTGTGCCGGCCCTCCACCATGGTTCGGATTCCACGTTAAACTGTAGGTCCTCCATTTCATCTCACAATCACCCTACCATTACACATTAGCGTAGGTGCGTATAACCCGAACGGGTAGTAAGACGCGGTGCTAATAATAATAATAATGACTGAACAGAATATATGGAATGTAATTGTGACTTTATACTTTAATAGACGTCTATTAAAAAGGGCTATCTGAATCCTAAATTTGATCTAAATTACTTATTTTCTCCAATTCACCTCCATTGTGATGTACAATTATTATTTCTTTGAGTCGCTATTAACTATCAAGGATTGTATTTTAGCCATGTTGTGTTGCTCAACTTGGAGACCTGCATTGTTTTGATGAAGGTGAGTGGATTGTTAATAGCTCTGTCTCACCCACACACGTGTTAGCTCCGTCTTGGTCTTCTTGTGGTATTGTTCCTACATACGTCACGTCTCCACAACTACACTAGTACACTTAGTATGATGGATTAACCTGTTTTTGTAACTCAAGTATTTTGATTACAAACATAAGAGTTAGCTCTTTTCTATAAACTTTTTTTTTTAATGTTAATGGATTGGCGGCCCATAAAATAAAATTTTGCAGGCATGCTTTTGTAAAAATTATTTGCGATGTTGGTGGGAGGGGGGGGGGATGCTTCTACTGCTCCCTTCCTCCAAAATTGCATCTCTTGATGCCAGACGACAATATTTCCCAAATAAAACAACTTGTCAAAAAAAAAGGTTTTATTACAGATACAAGACCACAGTAAACCGGTGTGCAATGTTCCAAATACAAGATGTGTTCTACAGTCAGTTGTGCTTACATCTCCGTACATTTACTAGTGCTGACATAGAGCTGGAACATTATAGTTTAGACATAAAACATGTCATGCAGCGATAGTAAGCGCCATGAGTGTTCTCATTTCATTTGATCAAAGAAGTGAATTATCAATACAATGTGCCTCATGTAAAAATCCTGCTTATTTAAGTTACTTAGTTACATGAAGCGTAATCAAAACGCTGTTTTTTAAAGGATATTTCTAAAATGTTGCATTAAATTTAAAAGTAGTAGTCAGAGATTTGAAGCTTATCTTAGGATAAGGTGAACAATGTGGATTCAAACACAAATTATAAATGATAAAATAACAGTTTCATCGTGTGTATGAAAGTATTATATAATATGTATTAAATTATGTCCTTACAACTATTTTATTATAAAATGATGAACATGGACAAAAATAGATGTATGTAATATATTTGGGAGAAGGTACAGGTAAACCAGAGAGAAATATATAAAAGGAACAAGTACCAGGAGACTTTTACAACGAAAAGAAGAACACAGTTTACATTGCTGCCACTGGACAAAGAGGTAATGGCTGCCTCCTAAAGAAAATTGATTATTTCCTATCTACGTGTTCTTTTACAAATTTACTTGTCTCCTTCTTGTGTGTCTTGGTTTCCTCTTTTAGGAAGTTGCATTGCGCGTTTCACCCTAATCTCCTAAAGAGTTCCGAAACCTAGGTCAGGGAAATGGCGTTCAAGAGAAAGCCATCAGCTATTTGCCCATTGGCAGCAGTGTAAAGTGTCAATTGTGTTCTTATTTTCGTTGTAAAAGCCATATTGTGTTTCTATCCACCTCTCCTGTACCTTCTTCCAAACGTAGCGAAATACCTGAGCGAATGAAAACAGGTTTTCCCATAAACAGATATAGTTGTCTTTTTCATACTTTGTTCCTCTTGAGTTGTACATGTACATACGCCAGATTGTAGTTTGTAATAAACTCTACTTCACCCTCTCTCGCTGATGTTATTTTCTAAAACGAGACATTTTTCACATTTCGTAATGACAATCTATTAGTTTTACCTCTGTTTGAAGGTGTGCAATATGTCTAACATAGCACGCTTCACTCCAGGCAACTTCACATGTATCTACATTGAATGCAACCCTTTCATTCCCCTCGACCAGGTTATCTATTTTTATATATGGACTGTACTTTGAAGGAACGTTATATTTGTAACTTGATGTTTGTAGCTAAATAGTAAGTACAACGATACAAGAGTTAACCATTAGCACTGATATTTAAGAAACCCACTTCAGTATATTGCGACATTCTCATCTTAGATTGGCCCGCTCATTATGAGGAGATTGAGGTTTGAATCCCGGGCAGGTCTATTTTACATGCAGATGCAGGTAGATTCCTCTAAAAAAAATTATTACTTATCCCTACACCATTAGAGTAGTTATCATACACGAGTATAGTCTGACAGGTGATAAGAAATAGCATAATAAAACAACTATTGAGCATTTGGGGGAAATCAACCGACAGTCAGTTCCCTGCTCATATTAACATGACTTGACTGGTTTTGTAGTTATTTTAGTTGATTAACAATTATTATAATAATTCTAATTGTAAATGGATCATCAAATTGTGCAACAAGTAATGGAAATGGAAATTTAAATATTATGAAACCCAAGAAATGTATTTAATTTATGGAATATAATAAATTGCTTTTGTGATTTGATATAGTCGGGCCTCCATATATCCAAGTTGATGGTTCCACAAAAAAAAATGTGATATAGAGAAACTTCAATGTATAGAAACAATATTTTGTATGCGTGATATTATGTAGTTAGTTTATTGTATTTAGAAATATTTGCTAGCTAATGCGCTCTTTATAAGTGAATGTGAATCACACTACGTAGGCCCACAAGTTATGTTCATACAGGTAGTTAAAAACAAACAAGAAAAAATGTGTAGAATATACCTTAAAAACATGTAAAGTAGTGTTCAAATGGATTTACATTTGTGTGAAAGACCTTCTAATGTCTTGCTGAAAAGTAAATTTCGATGAGGACTCATCATAAAAGTGTTCACACTTATCAAGTCCGTGAAATGCATCAAATGCATCGTGAGGAACATTTTCGGTGAATTGAAGACCATGACGTATTGCGTTAAACTCGACCAGAATTTTTTTTAGAAGGTTTAGGGGGGCTGAGCCTGATTTATAGAGGGAGGCTACTTGAGTAAAGGAGTGCGGAGACAATTCCACCTTGTTGGGCAACCAGTCGGTGTCGCAATGACCTTGACAAAAATTTCCTTCTTCCTCTTGTGAAATTTCCCTTCTATTTTTTCTCACTTGTTTTTCTTCTATCATCGTCGTTAGACTTACTGATTTGTCTATGTTATGTCATGGGGATGATTCACCAAAATTTCGACACAGAGAGAAGTTTGATACATGGAGGACCCACTGTAGTTAATCAATAATTAATTAAAAAGGTATACATTAACATTATTTCTGATTAAACTCAGAATGAGTGTCCTTACAATAATAGCTAGAGGATTATGTTAGAATGAATGTGTAGCTTATCACAATAGTTTATTATATGTGTTAACTGTGGTCACCTTTGAATAGTAATCAATAGAAGCAATATTAACAATATTTACGATATATTATTGGTATTTAAAAGTCTAGAAGCTTCTCTTGCCGATGGTGTCGGACACAGTATTTAAACTAATATACTGCAATAGTCAGCTCTACCAGATGGAGAAACCAAAATGCTTTTTCTTTCTTCCTTACTAAGAGAACTTTACAATTACTTACAAATTTGTACAATTAAAATCACATACTAATTGAAAAAAAAATTCATTCTCAAATACTAAAAAGTATAATATAATAGATCAACTTTTTAAAACTTTTTGACAACTTTATTCAGCCATTAACTAATCACTTTACACATTAATACCAATTAAGTATTAATTTTCCAGACCACAAAAAAAAATGTACATAATTGGGATTTTCTTTGGAGAATGTAAATTACATTACATTTTCTAAAAAAAAAAAAAAGTATGTGTCTCTGGATATTTTGTGCATTCAAACTGTAAAATTATACTAAAATCTACAGAAAAAATATTTATTCCAAAGCAAATAGTCTAAATGGGACTTCACCACAAGTTCGAAAATATGAGTTTTCATTTAGTTTAAAAAAAATGTATAGTGCAGCCTTAGATTAAGATGGTTTAGAAGTTAAAGAAAGAGCTACTCTTTAAATTTATGTAAGCTTAGAAGTGTCAGGATGTCAACTAAATTGAACTCTCTGATGTGAAGTTTATTTTGTACACGTGACATGTTAGAACTTGCAGTCAGGTGAGCCAAGGCCTATTTGAAAGAGTAATTAATCTCTATTTGTGCATCTATATAATTACATCTAAATTAACAAGCATATAGTTTTCAGACCATAAGACATACCAGATGCTATAAATAATGCATTTAGGAGCAAGTGTGAACAATAGTATGTTTCATGGTCCAGGTAATAATTGTTCATAAAGTGAAATACGTGATAGGGAAGTGGGAGATCTGCACCCAGGAACAAACAGAGAAGGTGATGAACTTGTACTTCTTTTGAAAGAAGTAAAACCAGTTGCATAAGTTAAAAGTAGTTAAAGAACCTCACGCACGATAAACCATGGTTGTGCTAAATTAGTTCCAACAGCACCCACTAGGCACCACACAAACGTTAAACTAGCAATAAAAAAAAAGCACCACAATAGCTACGAAGAACACAGACGAAGCGATTGTTTACATTCCAACGATAAGAGATTTTCGGTGGTTCACAAATCCTATGGTGTAGTTACGTGAGGCTCTACCCATGCGGCGGAGACGGTCTGGAACAGAAAACATATCTGGTCACACATATGTGAAATAACAACACATGAGTATACCATACTAAGCAAGCTGAAGTTTAAAATGTTCATTCTATGGCTATTCTTTATAGTGAGGGTGGTTCTCCACTCTCCCTCCATGGAAATGTGGCTACACTTCCTCTAAAATTCAACCTGCATCATCCCTAACTCATTAGTGTAATTAGTACATATTTGTATAACCAGAACAAGTAATAAGGAAAAAGTAATGTCTTACTACCTGTTCAGGTTATACAAATATGTACTAATTACACTAATGAGTTAGGGATGATGCAGGTTGAATTTTAGAGGAAGTGTAGACACATTTGCATGGAGGTAGAGTGGAGAACCATTTAAGAATTGATATTTTTACCTCAATCTACCTGCCATTGGTAGTCTTGTCTATTGCCAGTGTGACACGTTAAGCCATGCGGCCACCATTATTTCGGTATTATAAAATTTGGAGGGTTGGTGATACAACTTACAATATATGATTTTTAAAGCTTTATGGATCAATACAAGAAGCTGTTACTAAGGCTGTATAAGAATAGTCTACTTCATGTGCTGTCGCCCCTTGACGTTCACTCGATAGTTGCATCGGCAATCACGTGATCAAGTGTGGAACCGTCCGAATAGTCATGAAGTGTGCTGGTGCACCCCTCACAAGCCCTTGGGACCAAGGGTGACAGCAAGTTACCCTTGACACACCGTCAACATGGCGTTTGACTGGCAGCTGTTTAATCTTTCGTCTGCTAGAGTAATGTGATCTGTTAGCTGTGATAAAGTATTTTAAATAGACTTGTACTACTTTTGTATTAGTGTTTTTGTGTTGTGTTGGAAATGTCTA